>JAJAGP010007178.1:0-15254 GCA_025084515.1 Ancistrus triradiatus | reverse complement strand
GATTTAACCCAAGAAAGGGCCGATCCTTTAATACCTACAGTATTTTCTAGTCTGTTTAGTAAAACATCATGATCTATAGTGTCAAATGCTGCATTGACATCTAACAGAACAAGAAAAGAAACACATCCCTTATCTCAGGACATTAACAAGTCATTTAGTACTCTAATTAATGCTGTTTCAGTACTATGATGGGGCCTGAAGCCAGACTGAAATGTTTCATAAATTTCATTCCTTTGGAGGTAACTGCAGAGCTGCTGATAGACGGCTTTTTCTAAGATTTTGGACAGAAACACTAGATTTGAAATTGGTCTATAATTAGATATCACACAAGGGTCAAGATTGGCTTTTTTAATCAGTGGTTTGATGACGGCAGACTTTATGGATTTGTATAATACTAGGTATTACTTGTTTGAGTAAACGTGTAGGAATTGGATCTAAAAAACATGTTGATGACTTCGACGAGCTGATCAGTGCGGTTAGTTCAGTGTTAGTAATTGGGGTAAAAGATTCTAATCTTGATTTACAGCTCAAACAGATGTCTTCACTAGTGCTGCATCTGGAAGGTGGCTGAATAGTTTGGTGATGTGATGAGCATTGAGTTTTATGCCTAATGTTTTCTATCTTATCATTAAAGAAAGTCATGAAATCATTACTGTTAAAATTACATTGAATGGAAGAATCACTTTCTGTGGGGGTTTTTGTTAATTTGAAGACCGTATTAAAGAGAAACATTGGATTATTGTTATTTTTCTCTATGATTGAAGAGAAGTATGCAGCCTTAGCTTTAGTGAGGGCATGCTTATACTCTGCCATACTGTTTCTCCAAGCAATCTTAAACACCTCCAATTTACTATGTCTCCACTTGCGCTCTAGATGCCGTGTTCTTTGCTTTAAGGTACAGGTGTGGTCATTATACCATGGTGCTAGCCTTTTTTCCCCTAATGCGTTTGACCCTAGCAGGAGCAATAGTGTCCAGGGTTGAGCGAAGCACACATTCTAATTGGTCATTTACACACTCAAGATGATTGATCTCCGTAGGTGTATTAAATTTCAAGTCTGGTAGGTTTGTAATAAACGCAGCTGGAGTAGCAGATGTGATAGTGCTTGCTAAGACTTTGCATGTGAGATTGCAATATTCAGGATCATCTCAGTCAGCTGACAGTGCCAGCATTAACATAAGAACCTACTTAACATGTGCTTAATACCATACGAGACAGAAATATTTGGATGGCGTTAAATTATGACAGCATTTAAAACTTATATACAAACCTTATAGCTTACAGAGGAGAACATGCAGAGTTTATGGGAAACCTTTAAAATTGTGTACAGTGGTACTTGAAAATCTGTAAATCTTTTTGAAGTTAGCATATTTCTATTTTTCACAAAAGTGTTCAAATAGATCAAAAGAAGCAAATTAAACAAATGAACCCTAAATACTGCTGAGAGAGAACGCTGAGAGAGAACGTTGACCACTAACACAAGGATTGTGAGGATCTGGCAACCCAGGCTCATTAGCACCGATTTCGCAAAGGACGCATCCTGTTTTGTAGCTGTTAGCAGTTTATTACTTTTTAACTATTTTAATTCCCGATCGCATCTGTATATATAGTACGTTTTACAACATCTTAATCATTTTCTTCTAATACCGGCAGATTATATTTTTTGGAGCTAATCGTTATTTAGTAACTTTACAGGTATACCGGCTTGTGTTTGCTAAGATTCTCTACACCAAACTATTCAGCAACCTTCCAGATGCAGCACTAGTGAAGACATCTGTTTAATTAGCTGTAAATCAAGATTAAAATCTTTTACCCCAATTATTAATTTATTAGATCCAATTCATACACCTTTACTCAAAGAAGTATTATAGAGCCACTGTTAGTTATTTTAAATTCATCCCTTACCTTTGGTTATGTGCCCAAATCCTTTAAATGTGCCGTTATCAAGCCACTGATAAAAAAAGCCAATCTTGACCCTTGTGTGATATTTAATTATAGACCCATATCAAATCTACCATTTCTGTCCAAAATCTTTAAAAAAGCCGTCTAGCAGCAGCTCTGCAGTTACCTCCAAAGAAATGGTATTTATGAAACATTTCAGTCTGGCTTCAGGCCCCATCATAGTACTGAAACAGCATTAATTAGAGTATTAATTTAATTTGTTAATGTCCTCAGATAATGGATGTGTTTCTTTTCTTGTTCTGTTAGATGTAAGTACAGCATTTGACACTATAGATCATGATGTTTTACTAAACAGACTAGAAAATATCGTAGGTATTAAGGGATTGGCACTTTCTTGGTTTAAATCCTACTTAACTGACCGGTACCAGTTTGTTCATGTAAATAATCTAAGGTCTAAGCTCTCAAAAGTGAAGTATGGCATGCCTCAGGGGTCAGTGCTTGGCCCGCTTTTATTCTCCCTGTACATGCTGCCACTAAGCTCAGTTATTCGTAAACATGGCATTAGTTTCCACTGCTATGCAGATGATACACAGCTGTACATATCGGCCAAACCACACGACAGCCTTACAGTCAACAAAATTGAGGACTGTGCAAAGGAAATAAAAGATAGGATGTAATTTAATTTTCTCTTACTTAACTCGAATAAAACTGAGGTTCTATTAGTGGGACCCAAGGCTGTGAGAGACAGGTTGTCTACATCCATCCTAAATCTAGATGGCTGTCCAGTATTGCCCAGTCCATCTGTAAAAAACTTAGGAGTCATATTTGATACAGATTTCTCCTTGGATGCACACATTAGCAGAATCACTCGAATTGCTTTCTTTCAATTCCGTCATATCACTAAACTTCCTCTCTTTTAACGATGCAAAGAAACTGGTTCATGCAATTATAACCTCAAGGTTGGATTACTGTAACGCTTTACTAGATGCTCTAGTAAACCTATAAATAAACTTCAATTAGTTCAGAATGCAGCCACCCGAGTGCTAACTCGAACTAGAAAATTAGATCATATCACTTCTGTTCTATCATCACTACCCTGGTTACCAGTTAAATTCCGCATTGATTACAAAATACTTCTTATAACGTATAAAGCTCTACATGTCCACATTATCTGAGTGAAGTCTTGGAGTCTTACAATCCAGCTCGTCTACTTCGTTTGCAGGGTGCAGGACTTCTTTTAGTTCCAAGAATTAAAAAAGTCACAACAGGGGGAAAGGCTTTCTCATACATGGCCCCCCAATTATGTAATAAACTACCCACTTTTGTTTGAGACTCAGACACTCTCCAAATTTTTAAGTCTAGGCTAAAGACATACTTAACGCGTTCAGAGCATTACTTAGTATCTGGATAATTGATCATTTGTTTTAGATTTGTTTCTAATCTATTTTTCACCAGATGTTTATTTTTATGTTATAGAATCTGTTTAAAATACATTTAACATTTTTTCCTACTTTGTGTGCCTTCTATGAAGACAATTTACTTTTGCTTAGTTTTTATGTCATAGATTCTGTTTAAAATACATTTAGCATTATTCCCACTTTACACATGTGGACAAAATTGTTGGTACCCCTCAGTTAATGAAAGAAAAACCCACAATGGTAACAGAAATAACTTTAATCTGACAAAAGTAATAATAAATACAAAGTCTATGAAAATGAACAAATGAAAGTCAGACATTGCTTTTTCATAAAACTTTCATAGACTTTGTATTTATTACTACTTTTGTCAGATTAAAGTTATTTCTGTTACCATTGTGGGTTTTTCTTTCATTAACTGAGGGGTACCTACAATTTTGTCCATGTGTGTAATTATGTGCCTTCTATGAAGACAATTTTAGTTATTTTTGTTTATCTTTTCTTGTTGTGAAATTCTTATTCACAAATTTGAGTTACTTAATTTGTTGTATTTAATTTAATTTGAGGATGTGTGCAGACAGTCAAGACAATTACATTTTCACAGCATTTCTGTCCAGTGACTGCCATTCAAAGGGGTAGCATTTAGGATTTTGTATTAATTGTAATTCTAGTAATGGCAGAAACTGAGCTATATAATTTAATAAAGAAGTCGATAAAGTGCTCAAAATACAAAATACAAGTGGTCAGTCTTTTAGCTACATTTTTTAAAATACAAATTGGAAGTCAGAATACATATACATGGATGAGGTAAGTAACACAGCATTTTATAAATGTAGGGCCGAATTACAGTTCTGTAGCTGAGGTGTCAAAGTGTGCATTAATTGATGCTCCTTCTGGTTCACTATGGAGGTGGTTTTACCTTTTGTAGCTCCTGACAGGGACAACAGTCACTCTAAAACAAAATAAATAAGTTTTAAATCTAAATTATAACTGTAGTATATCTATTTATTAGTGTGTTCCATAAGCAATATAATATTGTTCTTCCAATTATTAGGGTGATTGCCTATAGAGGCAATCTAATGATAATACTTTCGGATAACAATAGTGTGATTGCCTTATTAGTCTTATTAGTTAGTTATTAGTCTTATTATTAGTCTTATTGGTGTGTTGCATGAGGAACACAATATTGTTCTTCCAAATTATTATTAGTGTGTTGCGTTAGTAACAGTATTGTTCTTCCAATTATCATTATGATTATTATTATTATTATTATTAAACAGTGCTTCAAAAGCACTGTGAATTGTTATCTCTCATACTTATTATTATTGGTGGTTCTTCTTCCACACATTTCTGCGATTAATACGGCTTGAACCATAGCGTACAGACACCCTTCAAACACGTAGATACATAGATAATCACTCTGTGTGGTGCGCTGTGACTTTGAGTCGATCTGATTTATCATTTTTAATAGATTTAAGTTTAAAAATTAAAAATCTCCCACAGAAATGCATTGAGGGAATGTTCAGATTCAAATCCTAACCGACAAAATTCAAACTGTAACTGAAATCGATGATGTCACCACAGAGAACTCAGTGACCTGCTATTACTTCTACTGATACACAAACATATAAAAGTATTAGGGCACACCCCCACACATGGCCAAAAGTATTAGGACACGCCCCAGTATGCGGCCAAAAGTATTGGGACACCATAGCAAATACCTAACAACACCTTAGCAACCACCTATGATACCATAGTAACCACCTAGCAACATCATAGCAACCACCTGGGACACCATAGCAACTGCCTAGCAACCACCTAGCAACACCTTAGCAACCACTTGGGATAACTTAGCAGCCACCTAGCAACACCATAACAATGACCTGGGATAACATAGCAACCACCTAGCAAAGCCATAGCAACAGTATGGGACATCATCCCAATGCCCTAGCAACCACCCAACAACACCTCAGCAACCACCTGGGATACCTCAGCAACCACCTAGCAACCACATAACAGCCACGTGGGACAACATAGCATCTGCCTAGCAACCTAGCAACACTATTCTTTGCCACATTTCAAACACTGTTGTAGATCCTTCAGGAAATGCAATATAGAGGCTATTGTTATCTGAAAGTCTTATTTTTCTTCCTTCCTTCTTATTATTAGTGTGATTGCCTATATAGGAAATGAATGCGCCAAAAGTTAATGAATCATAACTCAGTCAGTTTTCGGCCTACGGCCACAAAATTCGGCAGGCTTGGTTCCGGGTGCAATCTGAGGTGACAGATGATGCCCATGGGGCACCTATGGACCCCGGGTGGGCACTGGGGCCCCTGGGGTGGCCAATGAATTCAGTATGTTTTCGACCTATGGCCACGAAATTCGACCAGCTTGGTCCCGGGTGCAATCTGAGGTGACATGTGATGCCCATGGGGCCCCTATGGACCCCAGCTGGGCACTGGGGCCCCTGGGGGGGCGAATGACTGTAAATCAGTAAGTTTTCAACCTACGGCCACGAAATTTGGCACAGCTTGGTCCCGGGTGCAATCTGAGGTGACATGTGATGCCCATGGGGCCCCTATGGACCCCAGGTGGGCACTGGGGCCCCTGAGGGGTCAATGACTAACTCAGTCAGTTTTCGACCTGCGGCCACGAAATTCGGCAAGCTTGGTCCCGGGTGCAATCTGAGGTGACATGATGCCCATGGGGCCCCTATGGACACTGAGGCCCCTGGGGGGGCCAATGACTAACTCGATCAGTTTTTAACCTACGGCCACTAAATTCAGCAAGCTTGGTCTCGGGTGCAATCTGAGGAGACATGTGTTCCCCATGGGGCCCCTGTAGACCCCAGCTGGGCACTGGGGCCCCTGGGGGGGGCAATGACTAACTCAGTCAACTTTTTACCTATGGCCATGAAATTCGGCAACCTTGGTCCCGGGTGAAATCTGAGGTGACGTGATGCCCGTAGGGCCCCTATGAACCTTGGGTGGGCACTGGGGCCCCTGGGTGGGCCAATGACTGTAACTCAGTCAGTTTTCAACAGTAATGAAATTTAATACACCTACGGAGATCAATCATCTTGAGTATGTAAATGACCAATTAGAATGTGTGCTTCGCTCAACCCTGGACACTATTGCTCCTGCTAGGGTCAAACGCATAAGGGAAAAAAGGCTAGCACCATGGTATAATGACAACACCCGTACTTTAAAGCAAAGAACACGGCATTTAGAGCGCAAGTGGAGACATAGTAAATTGGATGTGTTTAAGATTGCTTGGAGGGACAGCATGGCAGAGTATGAGCATGCCCACACTATAGCTAAAGCTGCATACTTCTCTTCAATCATAGAGAAAAATAAGAATAATCCAAGATTTCTCTTTAATACAGTCTCCAAATTAACAAAAAACCCTACAGAAAGTGATTCTCCCATTCTGTGTAATTTCAACAGTAATGATTTCATGACTTTCTTTAATGATAACATAGAAAACATTAGGCATAAAACTTCATGTTCAATCACATCACAACTATTCACAGCCACCTTCCAGATTGCAGCACTATGAAGACATCTGTTTAAAAAATGAGCTGTACACATCAAGATTAGAATCTTTACCCTTTACCCCAATTAACTATATGACCTATCCGCCACTGATCAGCTCGTCTAAAGTCATCAACAAATGTTTATTAGATCCAATTCCTCCGTTACACTCAAACAGTAATACCTATGTATAGAGCCCAGTGTATAGTTTATTTTAATTCATCCCAATACCTTTGGGTTTAAGTGTGCACCCAATCCTTTAAGTCTGAGTCTGCCGTTAATCAAACCACTGAATTAAAAAAGCCAATCTTGACCATTGTGTGATATCTAATTATAGAACCCAATTGCAATCTAACTTCTAAAAACCGTTCTAAACCGTAATCTATCCAAACATCTTAGAAAAAGCCGTCTATCATCAGCTCTGCAGTTACCCACCTCTAAAGAATGAATTTATGAAACATTTCCGTCTGGCTTTCAGGCCCCCATCATAGTACTGAAAAACGCCTTAATTAGGGTACTAAATGACTTGTTAATGTCCTCAGAAAAGGGCAATCTGTTTCTCTTCTCTGTTCTGTAAGATTTAAAGTGCAAGCATTTTACACTATAGATCATGATGTTTTACTAAACAGACTAGAAAATACTGTAGGATTAAGGGATGCCACACTTTCCCTTGGTTTTATATCCTACTTAACTGACCGTAACCAGTTTTGTTCCTATAAATAATCTCAGATCTAAGCCTCAAAGGTGGCGTGCCTCAGGGGTCAGGATGCTTTGGCCCGCTTTATTCTCATCTGTACATGCTGCCACTAGCTCAGTTATTCGTAAACATGCATAGTTCCACTGCTTTATGCAGATGATACACAGCTGTACATATCAAGCCAAACCTAACCAATGACAGCCTTACACTCACAAACTTAGGACTGTGTAAAGGAAATAAAAGATTGGATGTTATTTAAAAATTTTGCTCTTACTTAACTCAGGATAAACGAGGTTCTATTAGTGGGACGCCAAGGCTGTGAGAGTAAAATTGCCTAGTCTGTAACTGCGTAAAACAACTAGGGTGTCACATTTGATCAGATCTCTCCTTGGAATGTGCCTTAGCAACAGCAAAACTCGAATTGCTTTCTTTCAATTAACATAAATCACTAACGAAATATCCGCTTTTAATGATGCAGAAAACTTGTTCCATCGCTTTATAACCTCAATGTTTGGAAGTACTGTTAACCCCTTACTCTGACTGGATGCTTCTATTCCTCTAATAAATAAACTTCAGTTATTTCAAATGCAGCTGCCCGAGTGTCTAAACTCGAACAGAAATTTGATCATATCACTATCACTCCTGTTCTTCAATCATCACACACTGGTTACCAATCAAATTCCCGCATTGATTACAAAATACTTCTTATAACTTATAAGCTCTACATGGCCTGGCCCCACATTAAATCTGAGTGAACTCTTAGAGTTTTACAATCCAACTCGTCTACCTTACTTCGTTCGCAGGGTGTCAGGACCCTTTCTTTAGTTCCTAGAATTAAAAAGTCACAGCAGGGGAAGGCTTGCCTCATACATGGCCCCCAACTATGGAATAACTTCCCACTGTAGTTCGAGACTCAGGACACCTACAATTTTTAAGTCCTAGCGAAAGACATACTTAATGTAATATGCCAGGCTTTTGACTAGACTTTAGACCAGATGCATGGCTGGGTTCACTGGGGCCGAGACCTGGAGTCATGTCTGCCTGCCTGCCTTGTACCCGTTAGCCGGGAGTGTCAGTGGGCGGTCCTGGGCTTAACTGGGCTTCGGTCCTCGTGATCTTGACACTCGTGCAGCCCTGCCCTTGAAGAAGGGCGAGCTGGGGTTCATAGTCAAGAGTCTTTTGTGATCAGAACGTTGGGCTTGCTGTCTTCTGCCTCCCTGGGGTTGCCAATGTCTCATGTGATCCCTCTTGGCTGTGTTTCCTACTAGTTCTCTTTCTAGCTATGCTGCTATAGCTACTGCTGCCAGGGTCTCATGCTACACATGGCATCAGTGATTGACATGGCATCAGTGATTGTTAATAAACACTGTGCTCTTAATCAATAACTAATTGCATTTTCTGTTTTCTCTCCGAGCTGTGTTCTGGCAGTTCCAGCCCCACACATGATGTTCATCCACTGTAGCTCCACTCAAGCTGCTTCCGTCATCAGCTCCAGCCCCACCATACCCAGGCCACTTAATGCCGATGTGCATACTTCACATTTTATTCGAACTTTGACTCCATGACTTTTGTTTCGGTCTTAGATTTATCATCTACGGAGGTTGGGTCCCTTTTTGGAGGTTGGGTCCCTTTTTGTGTCTTGGTCCTCCCAAGGTTTCTTCTTATAACACTCAGGGAGTTTTTCCTTGCCACTGTCGTCCTAGGCTTGGGATTGGACGTAGTTATTAAGGAGATAATCTAAACTTGTAAAGTTGCTTTGAGACAATGCTCCATTGTAAAAAGCACTATATAAATAGATCTGACTTGACTTATTGATTCCATGACTTTCTTTAATAAGATAGAAAACATTAGGCATAAAATTCCAGTCTCATCACATCACCAAACCATTCAGCAAACTTTTAGGTGCAGCACTAGTGTTGATGTTTGTTTAATTAGCTGTAAATCAAGACTAGAATCTTTTACCCCCAGTACTAATACTGAACTATGATCAGCTCATCTAAGTCATCAAGTTTTTTATTAGATCCAATTATTACATTTTTACTCAAAGAAATGATACCTAGTATTATAGAGTCACTGCTAATTATTTTAAATTCATCATTTACCTTTGGTTATGTGCCCAAATCCTTTAAGTGTGTCATTATTAAACCACTGATTAAAAAAGTAAATTTTCAGTAATCTAATTATAGATCAATTTGAAATCTACCGTTTCTCTCTAAAATCTTAGTAAAAGCCATTTATCAGCAGCTCTGCAGTTACCTCCAAAGTAATGGTATTTATGAAACATTTAATTAGGGTACTAAATGATTTATTAATATCCTCAGTGTTACAACCCCCTCTTCCGACACTAGAGGGCGGTGTTGTTCCACCATTCATGCCAAGGTTAGAACTGGGCGCTCCGGCCATCAGTGTTCGGTGCACACGCCATCTCGTTAGCGGGAATCAGGTGCACCTGCTCCTCGGCGTTAACTAGCCGCATTTTGCGGCCGCCGACGCTGCACTGTCACCTTATACTGTGTTCGAGAGCTCCGATCGCATCGCGCTCCTTGGATTCTTTTCTCTCGTTTCTGGTAGGGTTGAAAGGTACAGGTGGTCCCATAAAGGGGGTCACTTGCGTAGAGTCCAAAGCTCGAGGTGACTGTCAGGTACTAGTTAATAGGTAAGGCAAAGTTTTTTCACGCTTGGGAATGGCGTTAGGCCATCCAGAGCGTTCTTTTCCGAGCAGCGTCAGCGATCGTGGCTCGTCCGCTCCTCTGCGCATGCAAGCACCCTTGCTTCTCTCAGCAGATTCTTAGTTCGCTCTTTCTAAGCCTTTTGGGGCTTATTGGGCCGCGACTTGTCCTCGACGTGAGCTTTTGTGCTTGTTGGATTAACCTTTCTTCCCCTTTCGGCTCTTTTGTGGCTCCTAATCTTGTTTTTGAATCCACAATCGGCGGTTCATGCTTTAGCCATTCTCTACCCCCCCCCCCACTTTAAGCTGCACAGAGGCGGTGACGCCTCTGTGGCACGCCTGTAGCGCGTTTGCCTCTGTATCCCCGCTTCCTCAGTTCAAATCCAGCCTCCTACTCCTTCGCGGATTTCCTTCTATCCCGTCCTTTACGTTCGTTCATCCATCCCTTTAGTATATTCTTTCTCCTACACACGTGTGCATTAATAGGTTTAAATTCTTGTATATATACATGTGTATGTTCATATATACACACACATATACATATACAGGTAGTCCTCGGGTTACGACAGTCTCGAGTTACGACGTTTCGTGGTTACGATGCATCTCCCAATTACTGTATAAAGCCTTGTTTCAACTTAAGTGGTTTTGCGTCGTGAACGTCATAACATGTGATTGGCTGTAGATATTAGAAGATCATCTAAAATTGTAAAGTTGCTTTGAGACAACGCTCCATTTTAAAAAGCACTATATAAATAAATGTGACTTGACTTGACCATAAGCGCTAATCAGTGCTGGCACGTGTGCCGAGGTTTCCGTGCCTGCCCCAGGCCTCCGCATCCTCTAGTGTCAGAAGGTGGGTCAGCACTTGTAATAATCACCATTAACTATTACATGGATCAAGTCTCATTTGAAGAATAGAAAGCCATTTTTGTGGATATATAGTCCAACATCTATATACTTAGATTATAAGGATGGAGTTCGTAAAGGGTTTAGTTTATTAGTGTGGTTGCCTATAAAGGCCTATTTCGTATTATTATTATTATTATTAGTGTGTTGCGCAAGCAACACACTATTGTTCTTCGTATTATTATTATCAGTGTGTCGCGCAAGCAACACACTATTGTTCTTCCAAATATTATTTTTATTATATTAAATCTGACATGACCTGTGCTCTCTCGGGTGAAATCTGAGGTGACATGTGATGTCCATGGGGCCCCTGTGGACCCCGGCAGGGCACAGGGGCCCCTGGCAGGGCAATGACCGTGACTCAGTCAGTTATTGATTTATGACCACGAGATTTGGCAGGCTTGGTCCCAGGTGCAATCTGAGGTAACATGTCATACCCTGAGGTGACTACAATGACTACAGTCAGCTTTCGAACTACATACTCGGTCCCTGATGCACGTCACAGGGTAACGCACCGTCGCAACACAAGTTTCTGCAGGAACTGCACTTTCTAATTGTTCTTCCTATTATTAGTGTGTTGCGCAAGCAACACACTATTGTTCTTCGATTTTTAGTTTTCCACCTGATTTTCGGTACGTATCTCCTCCTACAGTTTTCGAGATATCGACACGGGACAAACACCAAAACGTCCGGCATGTTCCAGAGAAGTGTGCTTGTTCATAGCTAAGAGAAATGTTGTTGCATTCGCACGCTACACTCGCATTTGTGCGAAAAAAAGTCCCATTCACTTTAATGGGATTTTTTTTAAACTGCCGTAACTCGGTCAATTTTGGAGCTACAAACACCAAACTCGGCTTGGTGGGACCTGGGCTGACCGACACCCATCATCTCAACTTTCAGAAAGATAACACTCTTTGATAACTTTCTATCAATCTTTAAAAATCACTCCATTCATTGAATAGGGCAGAAGCTAAAGTGTGCACTCTACATTTCAAGGAAAATCGATTAATTCACTTTTTCACTGAACAAACTTCTCTAACATCCTGATACATTCACCTAGAAACTCCATTTAAACTGCAAATGGTAGAGATACTTCCCCTTCATAATTCATCAAAAGATTGCATCGCTATACAAATAACTTTTCGAGTTATGACGATTTGTTCGGGACCAAAGACTAAAACGTCCCTCATTGACAGCCATGTTAATTTTGGGAACTGCGAGGCGCCTTTTTTCAAAGTTTCATTTGTGTTTAACCTGTCATAACTTTGAGGCTTTTTCGGCAATCCACATCATCTTATACAGTAGCGATCCGCAAGGGGTCCTCTCTCAAACAAACCTTTCAGATAATTGATTGGTTACATATTTTTCGACTTATGACCATTTCTTTGAGAGGTTTAAAACCGCTTGAAACACGGACTTTCACTCAGTCTTTTCGCGGAAACAAACGTATGTAAAATCATTATACTTTCACCTAGAAACTCCATTTAAATTTCAAATGGTAGACATACTTCCCCTTCATGACACCTCCAAATATCTCGTCGTTCAACAAATTACTTCTCCTGTTATGACCGTTTGTTTGAGAGCTCTCACATGAAAAAAGGCAGAGCACAGACGTGGCTCCGTTCTGTTCAATTCAAACACACACGCAGGCCACGCCCACACACGGAGAGCACATTGCGATGAAAGACGGATTCTTTCAACTTAGATTTGCATCAATATGTTTAATATGAAGGCTTGATCATTACTGTAAAATATTGTAATTAATTAAACAGTCCAAACCTTTAAGTCGGGTTAAACATCACTTGTAATCCACACGAGCACAGAGTAAAACATGGCCGGCACAGCCGAAAACGGTCAATTCAGTACTGTTCACTACACACTAGCTCCCTCCTACACTCTTAAAGGGCCAGACAGCTCTTATGTAAATCGCATTACATGACAATTACTACATGGCTTTACTAAATCGGCATGAAAGAATAATAAATACAGATTAATATTTAATGCACTAAAGATGACACTACGGCCGTTTCTCAATACCAACTACGCCAACTTCGGACTTGCATACTTCCTAAGTCTGGAGTACGAACTTACATTGTTTGCATACTACCACAGACAGCAAAGAGGTACCTGGCAGAACAGTTTTCGCCCTACAGCCATGACATTTGGCAGGCTTGGTCCCAGGTGCAATCTAAAGTGACATGTGATGCCCATGGGGCCCATGAGGACCCCGGCTGGGTACTGGGGCCCCTGGCGGGCCAATGACTGTAGTTCAGTCAGTTATTCACCTATGTCCACAACATTCAGCAGCCTTGGTCCCGGGTGCAATCTGAGGTGACATGTGACGCCCATAACGCCCCAGAGAACCCTGGCTGGGCACTGGGGCCCCTAGCGGGCCAATGACTAAAACTCGGTCAGTTCTCGACCTATGGCCACAAAATTTGGCAGGCTTCGTCCCAGGTGAAATCTGAGGTGACATGTTATGCCCATGGGGCCCCTGTAGACCCCAGCAGGGCACTTGGGCCCCTGGTGGAACAATGACCGTAACTCAGTCAGTTATTGATTTATGACCACAAAATTCGGCAGGCTTGGTCCCGGGTGCTATCTGAGGTGACATGTGATGCCCAAGGGGCCCCTGTGGACCCCAGCAGGGCACTGGGGCTCCTGGTGGACCAATGACTGTAACTCAGTCAGTTTTCCACCTACGGACACAAAATTCGGCAGGCTTTATCCCAGGTGAAATCTGAGGTGACATGTGATGCCCAGGGGTCAGGGGCCCCTGGCGGGCCAATGACCATGACTCAGTCTGTTATTGATTTGTCACCACGAGATTTGGCAGGCTTGGTCTTGCGTGCTATCTGAGGTGACATGTGATGCCCATGGGGCCCCTGTGAACCCCAGCAGGGCACTGGGGCCCCTAGCGGCCCAA
The DNA here is from genome assembly GCA_025084515.1 of Ancistrus triradiatus. NCBI lineage: Eukaryota > Metazoa > Chordata > Actinopteri > Siluriformes > Loricariidae > Ancistrus > Ancistrus triradiatus. Next base: position 1,205 of record JAJAGP010007178.1, on the reverse strand, counting down.
TGACCGTGACTTAGTCAGTTATTGATTTATGACCATGAAATTCGGCAGGCTTGGTCCTGCGTGCTATCTGAGGTGACATGTCATGCCCATGGGGCCCTTGTACACCCCAGCAGGGCACTGGGGCCCCTGGCGGGCCAATGAACGTAACTCAGTCAGTTTTTGACCTACGGCCCCAAAATTCGGCAGGCTTGGTCCAGGGTGCAATCTGAGGTGACATGTGATGCCCAAGGGGCCCCTGTGGACCCCGGCTGGGCATTGGGGCCCCTAGTGGGCCAATGACCGTAACTCAGTCAGTTTCTGAGCTACGACCACAAAATTTCGCAGGCTTGGTCCAGCGTGCTATCTGATGTGACATGTCATGCCCATGGGGCCTTTGTAGACCCCAGCAGGGCACTGGGGTCCCTAGCGGGCCAATGACCGTAACTCAGTCAGTTTTCCAACTATGACCCCAAAATTCACCAGGCTTGGTCCCGGGTGCAATATGACGTGACTTATCATGCCCATGGGGCCTATGACGACCATGGCTGGGCACTGGGGCTTCTATCGGGGCCAATGACTGTAAGTCAGTCAGTTTTCGACCTACGGCCACGAAATTTGGCAGGCTTGGTCCCGGGTGCAATCTGAGGTAACATGTCATACCCTGAGGTGACTACAATGACTACAGTCAGCTTTCGACCTACATACTCGGTCCCTGATGCACGTCGCCGGGGGGCACGCACCGTCGCAACACCCTCGCAGTTTCTGCAGGAACTGCACCTTCTAGTTATTATTATTATTATTATTTCACCTGATTTTCGGTACGTATCTCCTCCTACAGTTTTCGAGATATCGACACGGGACACACACCAAAACGTCCGGCATGTTTGGGAGAAGTGTGCTTGTTCATAGCTAAGAGAAATGTTGTTGCATTCGCACGCTACACTCGCATTTGTGCGAAAAAACGTCCCATTCACTTGAATGGGACTTTTTAAAAAACTGCCGTAAGTCGGTCAATTTTTGAGCTACAAACACGAAACTCGGCATGATCGGACCTGGGTTCTCCGAGACCCATCATCTCAAGTTTCGGACAGATATCACTCTTTGATCACTTTCTATCACTCTTTAAAAATCACTCCATTCATTGAATAGGGCAGAAGCTAGAGTGTGCACTAAAATCCTGATACTTTCACCTAGAAACTCCATTTAAACTGCAAATGGTAGAGATA
>JAJAGP010007177.1:0-15269 GCA_025084515.1 Ancistrus triradiatus | reverse complement strand
CCCTTTTTGAGTCTTGGTCCTCCCAAGGTTTCTTCCTAGAACTAGGGAGTTTTTCCTTGCCACTGTCGCCCTAGGCTTGCTCAATTTGAGATTGGACGTAGTTATTAGGAGATAATCTAAACCTGTAAAGTTGCTTTGAGACAATGCTCCATTGTAAAAAGCGCTATATAAATAAATCTGACTTGACTTGACTTAATGGGTCAAATACGGAGCTAACAAAACTGTGTGATGCTAACTGCTCATATACAGAGCTAACTTGCTCCGGTACTGGGATACTCGACACTAATGACTCAGGTACTGAGCTATGGGGTGCTTATGGCTCATCTACAGAGCTAAGAGGTGTGGCGTGCTCAGATACAGGGCTACGGGGCACTAATGGCTCATCTATGCAGCTAAAAGGCGCGGCATACTCAGATACGGAGCTAACTTGCTCAGCTACTGGACCACAGGCTAACAGTTCCAATACAGAGCTAACGTGTTCAAATACGAGCCTAAGTGGCACAACGTGCGTGGAAACGGAGCTAACAAATTCGGATACAGATTAATTCCTCTGGGCAAACTCTGTGGGTCACGTCTCCTGGACGGAACCAGGCAGTAATGTCCTCTGCACACTGCCAAGCGGAGGATCCAACAAATGATGCGCCAGCCACAGAAAGGCCCTATGGTCAACAAACCTGGCCCCTTTAGTAGTACCAGCAAGCATGGGTTCTGTCACCGAGGTAGGGACTGACCTGGGGCTAGGAAGTCAAACAGGACCCCAGCAGGAGGAGGACTAAAGGTGGCCGCAATAACCTCCAAAAGTTGTTCCCCGGTACTAGATTGGGCCATATTCCAAACATTGGACTCTCATTGTAATGCCCTACTGGAGAGGCGAGAAACAATGAATGAGACCTGGGCAAGGCCGAGCAGAAAGATACGAACAAAAAAATTCTACACAATGGGAAACGAACTGCAGACAAAAGTCCGGATCTCTGCTGAACCTGTTTGTCGATTCGGAACCAAACTAGAACCCGCTGTCTCCATGGTGCCAGATTATTCTGTAATGCGAGCTCAGACTGACAGAAGGGAGGGACGAGTTCAGGTTCAAAAAATAAAAAAAGGTTTATTGAAAGAACTAACCAAACCAAGGAAAAACACGTGGACAAAAACAAGCAGAGGCGGAAAGCAGTTGTGGAATGAAAAACAGTGGCGCAGCCAGAAAATGAGTGTAAAACGGAAAATAGGCGAAGCCAGATAACGGGTGTGAAACAGAAAAACGAGCAGAGTTGGAAAACTGATGAGGAAACAAAACAGGCGTACATAACGCGGACGCCGCTGCAGAAAGAAAATAGAAGCGGTTGCAGCCACACACAGGCCTAGAAGGCTGACTGGACCACAACACGGGTCATGCAGGGCAGACAGGACCACAACACGCAGACGGGATCACAACACGTGCATACCAAGCGGATGGGACCGCAACATGCGCATACACAGTGGAAGGGACCGCAACATACAGTGATGCTTGAAAGTTTGTGAACCCTTTAGAATTTTCTATATTTCTGCATAAATATGACCTAAAACATCATCAGATTTTAACAAAAGTCCTAAAAGTATATAAAGAGAACCCAGTTAAACAAATGAGACAAAAATATTATACTTAGTCATTTATTTATTGATTAAAATGATCCAATATTACATATTGATTAAAATGATCCAATATTACATGCAAAAGCATGTGAACCTCTAGAATTAGCAGTTAATTTGAAGGTGAAATTAGAGTCAGGTCTTTTCAATCAGTGGGATAACAATCAGGTGTGAGTGGGCACCCTGTTTTACTTAAAAAACCGGGATCTATCAAAGTCTGCTCTTCGCAACACATTTGTAGAAGTGTATCATGGCACGAACAAAGGAGATTTCTGAGAACTTAAGAAAAGTGAGTTGTTGATGCTCATCAGGCTGGAAAAGGTTACAAAATTATCTCTAAACAGTTTGGATTCCACCAATCCACAGTCAGACAGATTGTGTGCAAATGTAGGCATTGTTACCCTCCCCAGAATTGGTCGACCAACAAAGATCACTCTAAGAGCAAGGCATGTAACAGTTGGCGATGTCACAAAGGACGCCAGGGTAACTTCTAAACAACTGAAGGCCTCTCTCACATTGGCTTATCTTAATGTTCCTGAGTCCACCATCAGAAGAACACTAAACAACAATGATGTGCATGGCAGGGTTGCAAGGAGAAAGCCACTGCTCTCCAAAAAGAACATTGCTGCTTGTCTGCAGTTTGGTAAAGATCATGTGGACAAGCCAGAAGGCTATTGGAAGAATGTTTTGTGGACAGATGAAATAAAAATTTTGTTTGTTTAAAAGAAAAGCTTTATGTTTGGAGAAAGGAAAAAACTGCATTCCAGCATAAAAACCTTATCCCATCTGTGAAAAATGGTGGTGGTAGTATCATGGTTTGGGCCTGTTTTGCTGCACCTGGGCCAGGACGGCTTGCCATCATTGATGGAACAATGAATTCAGAATTATATCAGAGAATTCTAAAGGAAAATGTCAGAACCTATGTCCATGAACTGAATCTCAAGAGAAGGTGGGTCATGCCCAGCAGACAACGACCCTAAGCACACAATTTGTTCTACCAAACAATGGTTAAAGAAGAATAAAGTTAATATTTTGGAATGGCCATGTCAAAGTCCTGACCTTAATCCAATCAAAATGTTGTGGAAGGACCTGAAGCGAGCAGTTAATGTGAGGAAACCCACCAACATCGCAGAGTTGAAGCTGTTCTGTACGGAGGAATGGGCTAAAAATCCTCTGGTGTGCAGGACTGATCAACAGTTACAGGAAATGTTCAGTTGCAGTTATTGCTGCAGAGGGAGGTCACACCAGATACTGAAAGCAAAGGTTCACGTACTTTTGCCACTCATTAATATGTAATATTGGATAATTGTCCTCAATAAATAAATTACCAAGTATAATATTTTTGTCGCATTTGTTTAACTGGGTTCTCTTTATCTACTTTTAGGACTTATATAAAAATCTGATGATGTTTTAGATCCTATTTATGCAGAAATATAGAAAATTCTAAAGGGTGCACAAACTTTCAAGCACCACTGTACGCATACCAGGTGGATGAGACCACAAAACAAAGTCCAGGAACAAAGTAATTCGGCGGACGAGGAAGCAACACAGGAAACCCAGGCGAACGTAGAACCACAGGAAGGATGCCGAGGGCTCTGACATGGAAACCGACGGGGAAAACGCGGAATGCACTGAACTGGCCAAGAAACAATAATCCGCCCTGAATGTCTCTCGAAGCCGAGCTTATAACAAGTGCCTGCTTCCTTATAGCAAGGACCAATTCGGGAGCTCCACAGCTGCTGGAATGGAGATTGAACTCAGCTGTGGAGCTCCAAGATTGGTCTCCATGATTGTCCGGAATGCCGTGAGCGACGCTGCTTGGTCTGCCCACAGCACAGGTTTTGGGGCAAGGTGTGACATTGATAGATTGGCAAGGTTCAGAAACTAAGGACATACACAATTGTATGTCATCCACATACTGATGAAAAGAAATATTATGTTTATTAATTATTCTGGCCACTGGTAGCATGTAAAGATTAAACAACATTGGTCCTAGAATGCATCTTTGTGGCACTCCACAGGACAGAGGGAAACGCTTGGATGAAGAGTTTATGAGTGCAACGTAATTTTCACGGCTACTCAAATAGGACTGAAACCAGTTTAGTGCTGAGCCAGTGAGACCAACTCAATAGTGGAGGCAATTAAGCTAAATGTTATGGTCGACAGTGTTGAAGGCCACATTAAGGTAAAGCAGAACTAATATTGATGCATTACCAGCATCTTGATTAACTTTAAGGTCATTTAAAAATTTGATTACTGTTGTTTTGGTGCTGTGATGGGACCAAAAACCAGATTGAAAAGTTTCAAGTATGTGATTTGCAGGGAGATAGTCACCTAGTTGAATGGACACCACCCAGGACAGGAATTTTTAAAATTGGTCTTTAATTTCCAATAATGGACACATCAAGACTGCTCTTCTTAAGAAGAGACCTAATAACAGCAATTTTAAGACTCTGGGGGCAGATTCCTTGTTGTAGTGACTGATTAACAATGTTCCAAATATCATTAGAGAATAGATGAGATAATTGTTTCAAATATTTTGTTGTTAGAGGGTCGAGAGGGCAGCTGGTGTTATTCAGACATGAGATCACTTTAGTGAGTGTTTCACAACTAACTGGTGTAAAGACTGTCAAATTACTTACTGCCTTGCTGTGAGCTAAGTGTACCATGGGCGAGAGGCCGCTACTAACAATTCGTTCTTTAATGGAACGTATTTTCAGCAAATTCCTTGTATTTATCATTTGAGGTCTCTAATGTGGCTTGAGAGGAACAGTTAACCAATCTGTCTGGTGAAAAAGAAATTTAGAATTATCTTTATTTTTGTTAATAAGGCTAGAGAAATACTCTGACTTTGCAGTCTTAAGTTGGCTGATAAGCTGTTTAAGATAATTTTTGTATTTATCACAATGAATAGTGAGTTTAGTTTCTCTCCATTTTCTTTCAGCATGTCTGTATTCTCTCTCTAACTTAATTATGGTGGTTGTATTTTTCCATGGTGCTTTATTGATGTATGGAAACATTTCGTTTTTAGTGGAGCCAGAATGTTAATGCAATCACTAATACTGGTGGTGAAATTTCCAACTAGGCCATCACAGGTAGACTCAGTAACGGTGAAGGTTAAGGCAAACAGATCTGAGAAATTCGTTTTAAAACCATCAGTAAAATAGCCAGTAAAATAATCATTAGTAATAGGAGCTGTGGGCTTATCATAATGGATATTGAAGTCTCCAGTGATGAGCACACAGTCAAAATCTGTTAAAATCTTTGTTGATAGCTCACCAAATTCTTCAATAAAACCAGTGTGGAGTCTTGGGGATGATAAACAGCCAACATAAGAACAGACTGTGTATGCTTAAGATTAATTGAAAGATATTCAATGTGGAGAATCCCCCAAAATATACTTGTTTGCAACATATCTCATAAGAGAACAGACAGGCTACACCCCCAGTAGCAATTAGGTGGGGCTGCCTCATTAAGGACAAGACTATTATTACTAACAACCCAGGTTTCTGTAGGATATAGTATTATAGTATATTCTCACCTTTCCTTCACTCTTTCCCCACTTTGGTATTCCAGCCCTAGACTGGAATGTAACATATGATAGAGATTCAATCAGCATTTCACTTAGTATTTATAAGAGTGATCACTGTGTTTGGGGATGGGGATTGTGTTGACTGAGCAGCTAGATTGTTCCAAGAGCCAATCCTTTTATTTTGATACTTTTCATTTCTTATTTGCCTCCCGAATGAGGATTAAGTACCTGTCAGGGGTGCACTTTGAATGTAACGTTTGCATTTAAAATGGCCTCAGTATACATCTGAAGAGCTAGAAAAGGATTAATTAGTTTTTGGTTAGGCCCTTATGAGTGAGGTGAGGTTCAGGGTCGCTTCCATAATAACATATATGTCTAGTTATCATGACTGCATTTGATTTACCAGAGTTTACACTTGCTCCCTCATTACAACAGTTTGAAACATGTGGTAAGGATGATTTATTATTGATTGCAGATTTCTTCAGTGTCAATTCCATACTCTAGCACTGAAAACATAGTAAAACGTGCCTTGGTGGCTCAGGAGATCCTACCTTGCAGGAAGGAGTCTCTCTCAGTTGTTTCTCAGACTGGCCAATCACTGGAGCTTGATGTAGAAGCACAGAGCTTGATGTAGAACCTCAATAATCCTACTAGGTACAGCTGTTGGCACTTAGGGAGAAGGAGATGGACTTTAGTAGGTAACAGGCTGTATGGACGTTTCTGGAAGCAGTTGATCCGAAGCCACTGATTGTGTAAGTTCTCCTACTTAGAAAGACGAGAGAGGTCTGTAATTTCCATCATAGGTACACTTCAACTATGAGAGACAAAATGAGAAAAAAAAATCCAGGAACATTGTAGGCTTTTTAAAGAATTTAATCGTAAATCATGGTGGAAAATAAGTATTTGGTCACACACAAACAAGCAAGATTTTTGGCTCTCACAGACCTGTAACTTCTTTAGGAAGCTCTTCTATCCTCAACTTGTTACCTGTATTAATGGCACCTGTTTGACCTCATTATCTGTATAAAAGACACCTGTCCACAGCCTCAAACAGTCAGACTCCAAACTCAAGACCAAAGAGCTGTTGAAAGACACCAAGACAAAAATTGGAGACCTGCACCAGGCTGGGAAGAGTGAATCTACAATAGGCAAGCAGGTTGGTGTGAATAAATCAACTGTGGGAGCAATTGTAAGAAAATGGAAGACATACAAGACCATTGATAATCTCCCTCGATCTGGGGCCCCATGCAAGATCTCATCCTGTGGGGTCAAAATGATCATGAGAACGCTGAGCAAAAATCCCAGAACTACACGGAGGGACCTGATGAATGACCTGCAGAGAGCTTGGACCAAAGTAACAAGGCTACCATCAGTAACACACTACGCTGAGAGAGATCCTTCAGTGCCAGGCGTGTCCCCCTGTTTAAACCAGTACATATCTGGGCCCGTTTGAAATTTGCCAGAGAGCATATGGATGATCCAAAAGAAGATTGGGAGAATATCATGTGGTCAGATGAAACCAAAATAGAACTTTTTGGGAAAAACTCAACTCGTCGTGTTTGGAGGAAGAAGAATTCTGAGTTGCACCATACCTACTGTGAAGCATGCAGGTGGAAACCTTATGCTTTGGGGCTGTTTTTCTGCAAAGAGGACAGGATGACTGATCCGTGGTAAGGAAAGAATGAACGGGGCCATGTATCGTGAGATTTTAAGCCAAAACCTCCTTCCATCAGTGAGAGCATTGAAAATGGAACGTGGCTGGGTCTTCCAGCATGAGAATGATCCCAAACACACAGCTCGGGCAACGAAGGAGTCGCTCCGTAAAAAGCATTTCAAGGTCCTAGAGTGGCCCAGCCAGTCTCCAGACCTCAACCCCATAGAAAATTTGTGGAGGAAGTTGAAAGTCTGTGTTGCCCCAAAACATCACTGCTGTAGAAGAGATCTGCATGGAGGAAAAATACCAGCTACAGTTTGTGCAAATCTGGTGAAGACTTACAGGAAACGTTTGACCTCTGTCATTGCCAACAACTTATGTTACAAAGTATTGAGTTGAAGCAAATTTATAGACCTAATACTTATTTTCCACCATAATTTACAACTAAATTTTTTAAAAATCCTACAATGTGATTTCCTGGATTTTTTTTCTCGTTTTGTGTCTCATAGTTGAAGTGTAGCTATGATGAAAATTAAGTTTTCTATAAACTTCTATAAAATAAACTTTTCTAAGTAGGAGAACTTGTACAATCAGTGGCTGACCAAAAACATTTTTGCCCCACTGTACGTCTGCCGGTTCCACCTCAACCAGTTGCCTGTGTTGCCACTCACTGCAGATCAGACTCCCCCTGTAGGCAAGCCTGGTACTGAGTTTGATGGTAGTCACCACATTGTTTTAGTTCCAATGTTTATAGACCATGTAACTGATGTTTATTTTCCAGTTTTTGAGTGTCACATTTATTTATATAGTGCTTTTTACAATGGAGCATTGTCTCATAGCAGCTTTACAATTTTAGATAATCTTCAAATTTCTAGGGCCAGTCCTAAATTGAGCAAGCCTAGGGCGACAGTGGCAAGGAAAAACTCCCTAAACATCATAAGGAAGAAACATTGGGAGGACCAAGACTCAAACTGGGACCCATCATCCTTGGATGGCTGAACTAACTGAAGTTAATTTATAGATTTAATAGAGCATCCAGCAAGTAAAGCGTTACAGTAATCCAGGTTATAAATGCATGAATCAGTTTCTCAGCGTATACAAAAGAAAGGACATTTCTAAGTTTAGAAATATTACGTAATTGAAAGAAAGCAATTTGAGTGATGTTTCAAATGTGTGCATCAAATGAGAGATTTGAATCAAATATGACACATAAGTTTTTTACAGACAGACTGGGCAATACTGAACAGCCATCAAGATTTAGGATAGATGTAGCCAACCTGTCTCTCACAGCCTTGGGTCCTAATAAAACCTCAGTTTTATCTGAGTTAAGTAAGAGAAAATTAAATGACATCTAATATTTTATTTATTTACGCAATCCTCAATTTTGTTGATTGTAAGGCCATCATTTGGTTTGGCTGATATGTACAGCTGTCTGTCATCTGCATAGCAGTGGAAATTAATACCATATTTAAGAATAATTGAACCTAGGGGCAGCATGTACAGAGAAAATAATAGTGGGCCAAGCACAGACCCCTGAGGCATGACATACTTCACTTTTGAGTACTGAGCTTAGAGCATAGAATATTTATGTCTCAAAGCTGCTTTACAATTTTAGATTATCTTCTAATATTTAGGGCCAGTCCCAAACTGAGCAAGCCTAGGGTGACAGTGGCAAGGAAAAACTCCCTAAACGTTATAAGGAAGAAACCTTGGGAGGACCAAGACTCAAAATGGGACCCATCATTATTGGATGGTGTAGATGATAAATGTAAGAATGAAACTAATTTATCTAGTAAAATAATCTATAGTAATATTTAAAAATTAACGTAACGATGTGCATATCGGCATTATTTAGTCCGATACACAATGTCATTTTAGGAACTTGAATCTGGAACTGATGACAGAAACAACTTGAGTGGAGCTGAAGCAGAGGAACATCTTAGCTTGGAGAGAAAAGAGAAGAGGCTATTAACAACCACTGATGCCATGTGTAGCAAGAGAGTCCAGCATCATTAGCTATTTCAGAAAAGCTAGAAAGAGGAAAACCAGAAGGTAACATAGGCAAGAGAGAGCACATGAGACTTCAGCAACCCAACATTGGGATGTTGGGTTGCTGAAGTCTCATGTGCTCTCTCTTGCCTATGTTACCTTCTGGTTTTCCTCTTTCTAGCTTTGCTAGAAAGTTCACCACAAGACTCTTTGACTATGAAGAGCCCTGAAAGCCAGCCCAGCCAGACCACCCACCAGACAGTCCTGGCCAAAGGACAAACTATCCATGAATAGCTATCCAAGTGAATTTACAACTATGGAACTCACTAATGCTCCCTACAATGTCCGGCATTCTGGCTCACAAAATACATGTAACCCTAGCTGCTGGTGTTCCTAATGGGGTAGCTAATTCCACATGTTGTAAAATAGAGCCACCTATGGCCAGAGCTCTTTCAACAGGCTGCTCAGTGGGTGTTTCACTTAGTAGGGTAAACCTGTTTGACATATGAACAGGTAAAGAGTGGTGCTCTGGTGGACTAGCCTTATGACTGCATCACCGAACTGCATCACCCATTTGTGATGCTGCGAGTGCATTGCCGGAACGGGGGCAATGACCGTGCCTGTGGAATCCAGATCTGCTAAGCTAGAAGCTGAGCTAGCCTTCTCTATTGTGGATACACACATCTAAAACTACAATCTTGTTCATCAGACTAACTACAAGTCTACACCTATCACAAATAAAATTTACACTAATGACTAATGACGGAGGAAGAATTGCTAAATATGCCACACTTGGCACAAGTGCAGCAAAAGTCTTGTTAATACAATGAATTAATTAAAGACACTTAGCTTTGAGTGGGGTTGTGGGGTGCCGTATTAAGATATGGTTCAGCCAATGGTATAGTACACTTCTTGCCATAGAGTCTGGTACACTGCAGCCGGTGGTTCAATGCACTTCTTGATTAAAGCGTCAAAAGAAAGTCAATAGAAAGTCCTAGGAAAAAGGTGGGAAAAGGCTGTAAAAAGTTATAAAAATGTACTACAGCAAAAGATGAAGCTGAAAGAAGGGCCATTAGCTAATGGCTACAAACACACTATGCCAGAAGATCTGTAAACTTTCTAAATATTGATTAATGGCTAAAAATAGTCAAGTCAAGTCAAGTCAGATTTATTTATATAGCGCTTTTTACAATGGAGCATTGTCTCAAAGCAACTTTACAAGTTTAGATTATCTCCTAATAACTACGTCCAATCCCAAATTGAGCGAGCCGAGGGCGACAGTGGCAAGGAAACTCCTATTCAGGAAGAAACCTTGGGAGGACCCACGACTCAAAAGGGACCCAACCATCCTTGGGCGGCGTAGATTATAAATCTAAAAGCGACCTAAAGTCATGGAGTCAAAGTTCGTAATAGAATTGAAGTATCCATCGAATTAAGTGGTGCCGGGTTGCTGAGGGAGAAAGTCTAAGAGCGACCTAAGTCATGGAGTCAAAGTTCGAATAGAATGTAAGTCTGCCATCGACATTAAGTGGCCCGGGGCTGAGGTGAGAAATCTTAGACATGTATTGCGAAACCGTAAAGTCATGGAGTCAGTGGGTCGAATAAAAGTGAAATTATGCCAGTGAGCTCCCATCAGATGTCTAACATCATTGTGTGGCCGGAACTGCCGGAACACGCTTCGGATAGAACACAGAAAATGTATTAGCTATTGATTAAGAGCACAGGGTCTATTACCCAGCAATGATGCCTGTCAATCACTGATGCCAAGTGTAGCATGAGACCCCGGCAGCATGAGCTATATCAGCATAGCTAGAAGCTAGAAAGAGGAGAACTGAGGAAACACAGCCAAGAGTGATCACAATGAGACATTGGCAAACCCCACGAGCGGCATAAGACTCACCCCACGTCTCGATCACCATAAGACTCGTTATGACTATGAAAACCCCCCAGCTCTGCCCTTATTCTAAAGGCAAGGTTGCATGAGTCAAATCACAGGACCCAGCCTAGTTCAGGCCAACCGCCCACCCGACACTCCCGGCAAGCGACAAGGCAGTGCAGCCAGACATGATTCAGACTCCGGCCTCAGCAACCCAAAACCATCAACCCTGGTCTATAAATCTAGTCAAAAGTCTGCGTAAATAAGTATGTCCTTTAGCCTAACTAAAACTTTGGAGGGTGGGTCTGATTCTCGAACGAAAGTGGGAAGTTTAATTCCATAGTTTTGGGGGGCCATGTAATATAAAGCCTTTCCCCTGCTGTGAACTTTTGTATTCTAGGAACTAAAAACGAAGTCCTGCACCCTGCGAACGCATTAGACCGAGTTGGATTGTAAAGCTCTAAGAGTTCACTCAATAATGTGGGGCCAGGCATGTTAGAGCTTATAAGTTATAAGAAGTATTTTGTAATCAATGTGGAATTTAACTGGTAACCAGTGCAGTGATGATAGAACAGGAGTGATATGATCAAATTTTCTAGTTCGAGTTAGCACTCGGGCAGCTGCATTCTGAACTAACTGAAGTTTATTTATAGATTTACTAGAGCATCCAGTAAGTAAGGCGTTACAGTAATCCAGCCTTGAGGTTATAAACGCATGAACCAGTTTCTCTGCAACATTAAAAGAGATAGCATTAGCATCATTAGCGATATTACGTAATTGAAAGAAAGCAATTCGAGTGATGCTGCTAATGTGTGCATCAAAGGGGAGATCTGAATCAAATGTGACCCCTAAGTTTTTTACAGACGGACTGGGCAATACTGGACAGCCATCTAGATTTAGGATAGATGTAGCCAACCTGTCTCTCACAGCCTTGGGTCCCACTAACAGAACCTCAGTTTTATCTGAGTTAAGTAAGAGAAAATTAAATAACATCCAAACTTTTATTTCCTTTACACAATCCTCGATTTTGTTGATTGTCCGGCCAAGCACTGACCCCTGAGGCACGCCATACTTCACTTTTGAGAGCTTAGACCTTAGATTATTTATATGAACAAATTGGTACCAGTTGGTAAAGTAGGATTTAAACCAAGAAAGTGCTGATCCCTTAATACCTACAGTATTTTCTAGTCTGTTTAATAAAACATCATGATCTATAGTGTCAAATGCTGCACTTAAATCTAACAGAACAAGAAAAGAAACACATCCCTTATCTGAGCACATTAACAAGTCATTTAGTACCCTAATTAATGCTGTTTCAGTACTATGATGGGGCCTGAAGCCAGACTGAAATGTTTCATAAATTTCATTCCTTTGGAGATAACTGCAGAGCTGCTGATAGATGGCTTTTTCTAAGATTTTGGACAGAAATGGTAGATATGAAATTGGTCTATAATTAAATATCACACAAGGGTCAATATTGGCTTTTTTAATCAGTGGTTTGATAACAGCTGACTTAAAGGATTTGGGCACATAACCAAAGGTAAGGGATGAATTTAAAATAACTAACAGTGGCTCTATAATACTAGGTAATACTTGTTTGAGTAAACGTGTAGGAATTGGATCTAATAAACATGTTGATGACTTAGACGAGCTGATCAGTGCGGATAGTTCAGTAATAGTAATTGGGGTAAAAAATTCTAGGCTTGATTTACAGCTCATTAAACAGATGTCTTCACTAGTGCTGCACCTGGAAGGTTGCTGAATAGTTTAGTGATGTGATGAGCATCGAGTTTTATGCCTAATGTTTTCTATTTTATCATTAAAGAAAGTCATGAAATCATTACTGTTAAAATTACACAGAATGGGAGAATCACTTTCTGTGGGGTTTTCTGTTAATTTGGAGACTGTATTAAAGAGAAATCTTGGATTATTCTTATTTTTTCTATGATTGAGGAGAAGTATGCAGCTTTAGCTTTAGTAAGGGCATGGTTATACTCTGCCATGCTGTCCCTCCAAGCAATTAAACACCCTCCAATTACTATGTCTCCACTGCGCTCTACATGCCGTGTTCTTCTTTCTTTTAAGGTACGGGTGTGGTCCATTATACCATGTGCTAGCCTTTTTTTTCCCTAATTAAGTGGAGCACAAGAGCGGGGTGCAGCAGGCAAGAACGTAAGTTGAGACACTACACTGCGGTAGACAGCTGGGGGAGGGACTCTGAAGGAGAGGACTGGGTCGGGGGGGTCCGCGCGGCAAGTAGCGGAAAATCCAGAGGGGGGGTAAACACAGTGTACTTGCGCTCTAAATGCCGTGTTCTTTGCTTTAAGGTACGGGTGTGGTCATTATACCATGGTGCTAGCCTTTTTTCCCTAATACGTTTGAGCCTAGCAGGGGCAGTCGTGTCCAGGGTTGAGCGAAGCACACATTCTAATTGCTCATTTACACACTCAAGATGATTTATCTCCGTAGGTGTATTAAATTTTAAGTCTGGTAATAAAAAAGTAACAATCAAAAGATTATAAAGATGATAAAAATGTGATCGAGAATAAAAACAGCTAAAAAGTAAAAAGCACTACTGTAACCCACTACTAGAGTTGTGTCTCTAAGTACAGATGGTGTGAAGCCTATTCAGCCTATTCAGATTTTGCAAGAAACTGTTGCAGTTCAGTCACAAATTTACTTTGAAAACTTGCTTTGATAAATGCTATGATAAATGCTTTGATACTCATTTGAAAAGTACTTTGGTTAGAAATGTTGGCACGCTTTTCCACTCATTTTGTATCATTCGCTTTTGCTTTGACTAACCTTTGCTTACGTGCCTTTGTGCATGCCTGTGATTCTGGAGCCAAGTTCTATCTGTTCTGACCCTGATTATTTACTTTTGCCATAGATTTCAGTTGCTGGGTGTTTATATAACTCTAAATCTGATAAAGTTGGGACAGGATGGAAAATGCATATTAAAACATAGTGTTTCTTATATTTACTTTGAGTTTTATTTCATTGCAGACAGTACAAACCTGAGATATTTCATCTGGTCAACTTAATTAATTTGTTTATAAACATCCATTCCTGCATTTCAGGCCTGCAACACATTCCAAAAAAGTTGAGATGGGGGCAAATTAGAGCTAGTAATGAATTAAAAAAACTAAATAATAATGTGATTTCAAACAGATGATGTCAACAGGTGATTATTATCATGATTTGATACAAAAGAGGCATCCAGGAAAGGCTGAGCCTTTCATTAGCAAAGATGGCCAGAGGATCTCCAGTTTGTCAACAAATGAGTGAGAAAATTATTGAAATGTTTAAAAACAATGTTCCTCAAAGAAAGATTATAAGGGATTTGCATATTTCTCCCTCTACAGTGCATAATATCATTAAATGATTCAAGGAATCGGGAGGATTTTCAGTGCGTAAAGGCCAAGGACGCACGCTTAAGCTGATCGTCCGGGATCTTCGATCCCTTAGACAGCACATCAAGAGCTGCCATTCAAAAACAGCTGGTGTAACCACATGGGCAAGAGATTACTTTGGCAAACCTTTGTCAACTACTACAATACAGAGTTACATTCACAAATGGCACTTAAATCTTTATTGTGCAGAAAACAAACCCCATGTTAAGAATGTCCAGAAGCAATGTCGACTTCTCTGTGCTCTGAGGCATGTATAATGAACCATCACACAGTGAAAACATGCATTCTGGTCAGATAAAACAGTAGTTCAGGGTTTTGGATGCTGTGTGCTCTGGACCAAAGACGAAAAGCAAAATCCAGACTGTTATCAGCATCAAGTCCAAAAGCCAGGATCTGTCATGGTATGGCGTTGTCAGTGCCCTTGGCAACGGTAATTTACACTTCTGTGATGGCAGCATTAATGCAGAAAAGTACACTGAGATATTAGAGCAACATAAGCTGCTCTCGAGACGACATCTTTTCCAGGGACGTCCATGCATTTTTCAACAAGACAATGCAAAACCACATGCTGCCAACATTACAAAAGCATGGCTGCAGAAGAAGAGGGTATGGGTACTGGACTGGCATGACTGCAGTCCTGAATAGAATAGAATAGAATTCCTTGTCCTCAATAGAAAATGTGTCAGGAATTTTGAGATGAAAGATATGTTTGCAGGAAGAATGGGACAAAATAACCCTTGAAACACTAAATTGCTTGGCATCCTCTGTGCCAAAACATCTTTTAAGTGTGGTCAAGTCAAGTCAAGTCAGATTTATTTATATAGCGCTTTTAACAATGGAGCATTGTCTCAAAGCAACTTTACAAGTTTAGATTATCTCCTAATAACTACGTCCAATCCCAAATTGAGCAAGCCTAGGGCGACAGTGGCAAGGAAAAACTCCCTGAGTTATAGGAAGAAACCTTAGAAGGACCAAGACTAAAAACCCAACCTCCTTGGGCGGCGTAGATGATAAATCTAAGAGCGAAACTAAAGTCATGGAGTCAAAGTTCGAATAAAATGTGAAGTATGCACATCGGCATTAAGTGGCCCGGGTATGATGGGGCTGGAGCTGATGACGGAAGCAGCTTGACTGGAGCTCCAGCAGATGAACATCATGTGTGGGGCTGGAACTGCCGGAACA
>JAJAGP010007176.1:0-15281 GCA_025084515.1 Ancistrus triradiatus | reverse complement strand
GAAGAACCCAATGATATTTGCTCCAGTTAGACACATTAGCACTGCCATTGTCCTTGGCCTGATGATTCCTGTGTCCTTCAGTCTGTTTCCACAAGTTGGCAAGGTAACTCACATTAGACATGACATGGTTTGGTTGTGCAAACTTTGCCTGTAGACTTGTCCCAAATGACGTTTAAATGTAGAAACATAAACTGTAGCATTATTTACACTTAACACTTCACGTACAATGTGGACTGCAAAAGTACAAGTATTTAATAAAGATCACAGTTTTTGGCTTGGGAAATTGAACACAATCATAACAGCATCTACACTTTATTAGGTACACCTCCCTGTTTATATGCTCACTGTCCATTTTATCTGTTTAACTTACCACACAGATGCACTTTGTAGTTCACTACACACAGTTAGTCCCCTTTCCTCTGTTCTCTAATGCTCAGGACCCACGTAGCACCACAGGGGGTGTGTTAGTGTGTAGTGTGCTGGGTATGTGTGCATCATATGAAGTGCTGCTGGAGTTTTAACACCTCAGTGTCACTGCTAGACTGCAAAAATGCCTGCAAAATGCAAAAATGCTGAAAATGTCCAGCCACCAACATCCTGTAGGCAGCATCCTGTGAGCACTGATGAAGGATTAGAGGATGACTAACACAAACTGTGCAACAGATGAGCTACTGTCTCTGATTTTACATGTAAAATGTGCAGCAATATGGTAGTTATGTTGAATACATTGCACAGTGAGTGAACACAGTGTTCAAAAACTCCAGCAGCACTGCTGGGTCTGATCCAGTCGTACCAGCACAACACACACTACCAACACCAGTGTTAGTGCAGTGCTGAGAATGATCCACCACCCAAATCGTACCTGATCTGTGGGGGTCCTGATCATTAGAGAACAGAGTAAAGGGACAAAGTATGTAGAGAAACAGATGGACTACAGTCTAATTCTAGAACTACAAAGTCCATCTATGTGGTAAGTGGAAATGATCAAAACGGACAATAAAATAACTAAAGTGACAGGTGAGTGTATATCACATTCAGCTAGGGGATGTGGGTAAAAAGATCAAATATCACATATTAATAGTACTTTTTATGTGTTTTGTTTTTCAGATCAAACATGAGCATGTGGAAAAGGAGCTCCAGAGTTTATCTAGTGAACGCGAGCTGTTTTACCACAGAGGACTGTAACTAGGCCTCTGAGATGCAGCTGGTTAATGTGTGTGTCTGTTAACTGAAAGGTTTGGTGGTTCGAGCACACCCAGGGACATCACAGCATTCCTGAATCACCCTTCCCACTGTGTAGGATGTCAGTCAATTTGATGAGGGCAGAGATGGCTCAGCGGTTAAGGTACTACACTATTAGCCAGAAGGTTGAAGGTTCAGATCTTTGCACCAACAAGCTCCCACTGCTGTAGCCCTGGGCAAATCCCTTAACCATTACCTTAAGACTGTGTGCTTGTAATTTGCTCAGGAGGAGTGTCTGCTAAATATTGAAAATGTACGCCCAACAAGCACTTTATTAGGAACACTAGCTGAGTACAGCCAGCTTTTGCTGAAAAACTGAATCAGTTCTTCATGGCATGGATTCCACTAGATACTGGAAACACTGTTTTTGAGATTCTGCTCCATGTTGACATGATAACAAATGCAGGAATTCTGGTGCACTTTCATGCTGGGAATCTCTCATTCTACCACGTCCCAAAGGTGTTTTATTGATTCAGATCCAGTGACTGGGAAGGCTTCTGAAGGACACTGAACTTATTCATGAAACCTAGTTGAGATTAATTGCTTTGTGAATGGTCATGCTGGAAGTAGCCATTAGAAAATGGGTCAGTTGTAGCCACGAAGGGATGCACATGGTTACACAGCACTACTTAAGCGAATCAATCAGTCAAGCAGTGATTGACTTGTATTAATGGGTTTGTTGACACAAGACAGGTTGGTTTCATGCTGTTGTGCCAAATTTTGAACCGACTATCTGTGAAGCTCAGCAATCAGGAGTCAACACACCAGGCTATGGTTTTTCCAGTATTCACCTGTCCAGTTTTGCCCACTGCAGCCCCAGCTGTCTGTTCTTGCCTGACACAAATCGAACAAGACATAGTCTTTGATTGTTGTAACCCATCCACCTCAAAGCATTTCTGCTCACCACAATTGTACAGAGTGCTTATTTGAGTTAGTGTAGCCTTTCAATCAGCTCAAACCACTCTGGCCCATGTCTGTTGATCTCTCTCTCTCTCTCTCATCAATAAGGCATTTCTGCAGAACTGGTGCTGGTGGATGTTTTTCCTTTATTGCGCCAAGTGACTTCTAGCGACTGTTGTGCATTACAAGCCCAGGAGGTCCGCAATTATGGAAATACTCAAACCAGTCCATCTGGCACCACCATGCCATGGTCAGAATCACTGAGACCACATTTTCCTTCATTCTGAAGCTGCAGTCCCATATTTGCATGATTTTATGCATTGCACTGCTGCCACACCTACAGCCGATTAGGTAAATGCATGAAATGTGCAGGTGTCCCTAATAAAGTGCTTGGTGAATGTAACCCTGACTAACACAGAGCTTCTTTGAGTGGATTTCACAGCCGTGAATCATTGTATATAATAAAATCACTGCTTTTGGAAAATGGCTGAAACTTTCTTTTTGTTTTAAATGCTTTTCAGGCTAAATGGATTTACAAAATTATACTGCTATTTAACATTCATACAAACACATACTTTATTTGTAAGCCATACTGCCGGGACTGTGGTAGTCTAGTGGTTAAAGTACTGGACTCTGGACCAGAAGGTCCCAGGTTCAAATCCCACCTCTGCCAAGCTGCCACTGTTGGGTCCTTGAGCAAGGCCCTTAACCCACAATTGCTTGGATTGTAAGACTGTACCAGTTGTAAGTCGCTCTGGATAAGGGCGTCTGCTAAATAATGTAAATGTAAATTATGGCATTGATTATTTCTACATTCAGACATGTGCATGTCTATAAAGAAGCATTTACACTGGGGCTTAGTTTATATAGAATGAATCTCATATTTAATAAACATTTTAGTAAGGACATCATACAAAAGGACACTGTGAGGTACATAGAAAATATTGTTTTTGGCACATATTTGCAAACATTCATTAAAGCGGATGATAAAGTAACAATGTCCTATGAAAATGTAGAATTTACAATGTCATGTTTTCACTTCTGCTGTTGACTTTCCAGTGGATGCCACATTTAAATCACTGTTAAAATGACTAACATCTTAAACCTTTGTATTAACTATCAAAAATAGATTTCTGACTTCCTACAAGATACTTGCTACATAAGGCATAAAGTCAATCTTGTCCATCTTAATCACGTTTAATGGAGTGTTATCGCTGTCTTGTAAGATAATTACAACACATCTTAGTTGATTCCATGGCAGACTCTAACACCATGTTCTCCATGTTAGATAATACAAAAAAACCCTCAGCCTATGATAAAAGTCAATTACTGCATTAAGCTGCTCGGATTCCGCAGTCCAGAACCATGATGACTCAGCTCCAAGTCCTGGTGGAGCCTTCTGGCCAGGCTGGGCCTAAGGAAGGCCACCAGACAGGGGTGCCCTGAACTTTGTATTCTCATTGATAGGCTGGTGTTATGCCCTAATGGAGGTGAGTAAAGAAGTTTAACCCTGGCATATTAACAGTAGTGTTAAGTTTTACATTTTTAAAGAGCTGTTCGTTGCTGGGTAAAGTAGGATAACTATTATACGCACTTCCTTTAAAGTGAACTGTGAAAAGTCCAAGATATTCTTTTTGTTTATTATGTTATAATTATGCATGTGTTTGATAGCTGTCATTTCAGTTAATTAAAATAATCTAACCAACAACACTAACATCTCACTTGTATATTGTACTTTAGATTAAAGACGTTGCAGAATTTATCGTATGCACAATTTTTTTCCTGCCAATTATTGGAATCATTTAGAGAGTCACTGAAATTTCGGTTTCCAACCAAAAAAGGTTGCCATTCAGACTGCAAATAAATGGAGCTTAGGGAACAAAGGCTTGGACTCGGCCCAGAAAATGCTCTGAAAGCGTGTGGCTTTGACTGCTTAACACAAGGGGTTTACATAGCAGAGGATGTTGTTAAGGAAACCTATGCGAGAAAAATAAGAGGAAACATATGCGGGTGGTCGAAGGGTGCTGCCTCAGGGGCGTGTAAAGCCTTGGGAAAGCTTGGGATGGTATCTGAAAAGCTGCAACTAGAGGGAGGCATAACAGTTAAATAAATGTAAAAAAAAAACAACAAATAAAATCAAGCAATCATTTAAATGGACATAAAATTTGAAACTAATCATAAACACAGTTTCCTTCACTCCATTGTGTCCATCAGGGAATATGAACAGTGAAAATGTTGGCCATGTGTTTTCCTATTTTAACATGCTCTTTCTAGTATGTGTCCCTTTGGCATACAGGACGCAGAGTAGGGCTGGGCAATATGATGATATTTTATCGTATCGTGGTAACTTTTATTATCGTAACTCATGTGCTTTAAAGAACACTGACAAACTGCATGTTTCATTATGAAGAGTGTAATTAGTTTTGATTAACTATATAAAGTGCAGCACATTTTGAATAGAAATCACTTTACTAAATGTGGGATCATGTAAATAGTAGTTTTTAAGAATCAGTTCCTACTGATGCATTTTGTCTGTGATCATGTGTATCGTGAAAATGACTTTAAATATTGTGATGTATGTTATTTTTACCATATTGCCCAACCCATAAACCAGAGGTCAAATATGCCCTCAGCAGGACAATCGCAGGGCTCTTACCGATCCACTGACCAGCCTCCACTAGCTCTCAGACATAACCAACCTTGTCTGCATGTAATGGCTGACCTGGCTATAAAGCACTGCCAAAACTTGAACTCTGGTCCATGAGGTGGTGGGATAGCTTCTTAGACTACACCACTTGGGAACCATAAATCAAAAATATAACGTGTTTTTTAATTACATGTCATTCAAAAGATGCACATAAAAAAATCAAACTTTCGGTTTATGTTTTAGGGCCAGTGGGATCAAAATTTCACTTCTGGTTCAGCCAATCATTTTTATTTTGGTACATCGCTAATAATTATTCATAGGAATGTTTACTAGCTGTCATTTCAAGTTGCTGTAGATGTACATGCATGCTGTATGTAAACTGTCATATGAATTAACGGCTGGTATTAACTCAGCATGGCTCAAACAAACATGTGCCAGCCTGTGAGGTACTTTTCTTGGTGGCTGTAAGCTAAGATTTTGTCCAAGAATTTAGAACTGACTTTAGTCAATATTGATTAAAGTGGCTTAACTGCCACTCAACTGACCACAGAACTTCCATGTGTAATTACTGTCTGCAAGAGAAAATCAGACCAAGGGCGCACCCCTTGCCTTGTATCGTGATAAAGCACGATTGTCCCTCTCCCCACTGGCCTGTGCTCACACTGTGCTTAACGTTCTGGGCCCGAGCATGCTCAAGTCATCATGGTGCTACTTTTTGTGGTGGAGAAGGTGCGCTTGCACAGCACAACGGACTTTAAGGTTGGACTTCACAGCTTTTCTGGAAAGGTTCTGGGTGTGCTGACACAAAGGATTCTCATATACAGTGGGGGCAAAAAGTATTTAGTCGTCACTGATTGTGCAGAGTTCTCTTGACTTAGAAAGATGAGAGAGGTCTGTAATTTTCACATCATAGGTAGCACTCAACTATGAGAGACAAAATGAGGGAAAAAAATATGGAAACCTCATGCTTTGGGGCTGTTTTTCTGCAAAGGGGACAGGATCCGTGTTAAGGGAAGAATGAACGGGGCCATGTATCGTATGATTTTAAGCCAAAACCTCCTTCCATCAGTGAGAGCATTGAAGATGGAACGTGGCTGGGTCTTCCAGCATGACAATGATCCCAAACACACCGCTCGGGCAACGAAGGAGTGGCTCCATAAAAAGCATTTCAAGATCCAGGAGTAGCCTAGCCAGTCTCCAGACCCCAACCCCATAGAAAATGTGTGGAGGGAGTTGAAAGTCCGTGTAGCCCCAAAACATCACTGCTCTAGAGGAGATCTGCATGGAGGAATGGGCCAAAACACCAGCTACAGTGTGTGCAAACCTGGTGAAGACTAACAGGAAACGTTTGATCTCTGTCATTGCCAACAAAGGTTATGTTACAAAGTATTGAGTTCAACCAAATGTATTGACCAAATACTTATTTCCCACCATAATTTACAAGTAAATTCTTTAAAAATCCTACAATGTGATTTCCTGGATTTTTTTTTTCCTCATTTTGTCTCATAGTTGAAGTGTACCTATGATCAAAATTACAGGCCACTCTCATCTTTCTAAGTAGGAGAACTTGCACAATCACTGGCTGACTAAATACTTTTTTGCCCCACTGTACCTTAAATAATTATTTACTGTGCAATGCAGAGATTTTCGTCTAATCGTGCTGTATAAGAAGATTTTTACAGAGGCAGCAGATGTGTTCCGAGCGGGCCTGAACATGGTTGAACCCGGGCACGGTACTGAACATTTAAACTATTCAAACAAACGTGCTCAGGCATGGTACAGGTCGCCTAATGGAAGTACACCCTCAGAATGCACGGTGTAAAGCTGGCTTTAAGCTGCTTTCAAACTCATTGTGCCACCCAACATCACCATCCAGTCATTTTATGCTTCCTAAAAAGTTTCACTATACAGGAAAAGAATAGTAATTAAGTAAAGAATCGTTTTGGTCACTGAATTTAAACAGCTATCTAATATTCATGTCTGAATGAGAATCATAAAACCTATAAAAACTGTATATTTCATTTACATGTATTCACAAATCATATGGTCACAGTGATTTCATGTGCTAACACCACCTTCGGACTGATCGATGAATGGCTACGATGGGTTAGATCTTGAGAAGCTGCTCAGCTGCAGCAAGTGATAGGAGGAAGTCTCTCGGTGGCCGGGGGGAAAGTGCGCTGCTTCAGCATGTCCAGAGTCAGCTTCGCATCGTCCCCTTCCTTGGCCAGTGATGCCAGGTTAGTGAGAATCTCCTTTGTCTTCAGTGATATATCCTAATTAAAGGGTGGACAGTATAGTCATTAAATAGCAAATGCAGGATGAAATCCAGCATCCATTCTCCTGAAAGGGTTACCAGTAAATGGCGGTTTACCTTGATAACTTGAACGTCTGTGCGATCGCCGTCCTCTGCAGACTGAACTATCAAGTGGCCGATCTCTTTGTGTAGCTTCCCCATAGCCATCACCTCTGTAGAGATGGAAAAAGCAAGTTGACGTCAATGTGTAGCTGATGAGTTTATTTTTGCTTGTATTAAATCCACTGTAAATGTGATTTGTGACTTTATTTTGTTATGTTCAATAAGCAGTAGTTGCATCAGCTGCAATGTTTAAAACAAATTTCAGTACAGTTTTGAAAGCAAAAGATGTTTGGCCACTGTGTGTAAGTCAAATAAAGCAAAGATTAATCCTAAAATGAAGGATTGTCTCTGCCAGACAGATAGAGGGACCTGATCTACAGATCATATTGCTTATTAATGAACAGACAGATGGATAGATAGACAGATACATGAAGAGACAGCACAAGTCCAGAATCTCTAGACTACTTTTTAAGAGGTTGGGGCAAGATGGTGCTGAGCACATTTACAAATTTAATTTCATATTTAATATATGCTAACACTACATTTATATTTGCTGCTAACTATATATAATGTGTACCTGTGTCTTGGTACTCCAGTACAGGACCTGATCTGCTATATAAATACAATTCATGTTCATATTTGTAACATTCAACATATCTTTTTATAAAGTCCTTTTATTAGATTTAGTTTCTATGCTTAGATTTGATTTACCTTTTATGCTGACACCTGCACCAAGAGAGATTGCTTGTACTTAGTAAATGATTATATGATAATACATGATTATGATTCTGGTGAGAGGAGGGTTTTGTGAGCATGTGGTGAGATTATAAAAGTTGGGGACATGGCACTATTACAGGGGAGGGTGCAATGAATGCTATTACACAGTACAAAATTTTTCGGACCATAAGGCGCACTTAAAATCCTTTAACTTTCTCAAAAATCGACAGTGCACCTAAAAATGCGGTGCGTCTAATGTATGAATTAATTCTGGTTGTGCTTTCTGACCTAGAACTGAGTGTAGATGGTACACGGCGCTCATAAATCTGTTAAAATGTTTTAGCACGGCCTTGGTAAGTTATGAAGCTTACGGCCACCGTAGTGCGCAGCATCGCGGAGTAATACGGTATGTGCTTCAGCATTAGGGTACGTGCATTCATTCATTCATTCATTTTCGAAGCGGATTTCAAACTCCACGCTATCAGTCACGCAGTACAACATGGACATAGAGCAGCTGTGAGAGAATTCAACATTAACGAATCAATGGTACGGAAGTGGAGGAAGCAAGAAGACGCCCTGCACCAGGTAAAGACCAAACTGAGCTTCCGACGGAACTTAAGAGTTTTGTTTCATTTATAACCCGGTGCGCTTTATGTATGAACATATACCAGTTAGCAGTCGATAGTTAATATTGCGTCTTATAATCCGGTGCGCTTTATAGCCCGAAAAATACGGTAAGATAGGTAATGCATGTCACTTGTAATAATTCCACTGTAAAGGTCACTATCTTGTTTTGTTCACAATGGATTAGCAAAAGATGTGTACGTGTGTGTGTCAAGAGTCGGGGAGCTTGAAATTATTCTCATCTACAAAAGGGGGCACTGCAGAAAAAGTTTGGGAACCGCTGCTTTAATCAATGGCACAGAAATCAATTTTCATAGCTTTTAAATCTCACCTTTGGCATTCTGAGATATGGTGATCTCACTGTCTGGAAGATTCACAAAAACGTCAAAGAGATCCGATCTGTTGATCACCTCAGGATCCACAAAACCAGCCACGTATCCTAATCACACACAGACCATGTGGCTGCAATATGTCACATACTCAAACTGATTTCTAATTAAACACATTTCAAATTAAGTAACATAATTTGGGTCTGAACTTGAGTCTCAGATTCTGGTTTAAATCAGCAATGTTTGTATATGCACAGTATTAATCTGGTATTCAGACTTCAGCAGCAGACTATTACTGCATTCAGTATACAGGTATGAGCATCCGATAAACATCCATTCGATTTAACAGCCGACCAAGGTCTTACTGGTAGAAAACCAAAATCATTCAGAAGTTCTAAAAGTAGATAAAGAGAACCCTCTTTATTGTGGTAAGTGATCCAATATTACATATTAGTTAGTGGCAAAAGTATGTGAACCTCTAGGATTAGCAGTTAATGTGAAATTAGAGTCAGGTGTTTTCAATCAATGGGATGAATCAGGTGTGAGTGGGCCCCCTGTTTAATTTAAAAAACAGGACCTATCAAAGTCTGCTCTTAACAACACATGTTTGTGGAAGTGTATCATGGCACGAACAAAGGAGATTTCTCAGAAAAAGAGTTGTCGATGCTCATTAGGCTGGAAAAGGTTACAAAACAATCTCTAAAGAGTGTGAACTCCAAAAATCCACAGTCAGGACCCCAGGGTAACTTCTAAGCAACTGAAGGCCTCTCTCACACTGGCTAATGTTAATGTTCATGGGGGGGGGGGTCACACCAGATACTGAAAGCAAAGGTTCACATACTTTTGCCACTCATTAATATTGGATCATTTTCCTCAAAAAATAAATGACCAAGTAGAATATTTTTGTCTCATTTGTTTAACTGATCTACTTTTAGGACTTGTGTGAAAATCTGATGATGTTTTAGGTCATATTTATGCAGAAATATAGAAAATTCTAAAGGGTTCGCAAACTTTCAAGCACCACTGTACACTATTATGCATTCAGTATACAATAAACTCCTCGGTTTCGATAAATTCCAACTTATGAATGTGTTGTCGAATGGTATCTCACATCATAACTTGGGGGAGTGTACCTGTATACTGATACAGAGTCAAATTAGTACATGGCCAGTGGTGTCTAATCTTTGGTGAGACAGGGGAATTGAACTGATCAAATTGGGAAAAAAAGGAAAAATATTCAAAACAACATGTACTAGTACTCATGAAAGGTGCTTCTCAAGCCCCTCTTGAAGGTAACAATGAGAGCCCACTCTCATTGTTAGGTCTGTACTCTTCCTCCATACCTGTACATGATCTGAGGTCGTCCAGCTCCTTGTCCTCCAGGTGAACGTACGGGTGCAGGATTGACCAGTCTTTCCGGTGCCATGTCAAGGATGGAAGTGCTCTGGTGTTAAAGGTAAAAACATCATGTTTGCCTGGGCAGGACAGAGTTCGACTCCTGGTTTTTGAACATGACCCACTATGACAAAACTGTTGAATTGAAAACGAGAACTAAAGCCATCCATCTATTTCAGATCAAAAGGCTATGTTTTGATAGTGCACTTCTTTCACTTGTTGATGAATCACTAAGGGAATTTGGCCTTTCAGGGCTCTACAGTAAGGTCTACAAGCACAAACCTGACACTATGTTTAGTGACACAGTACCAGATTAAGAGAACTGCACTGTTTTGATGCAAATATCAAATACGAAGAATCTATAACATGTAATTCATCTTCCATGATTACCTTGTAAATTCAAGCAGAGCCTCAACACGAGGGTGATAAACCACAATTCTTTTCTTCAACATCAGTGCCGTGTACATAAGGAATGGTCTCCATTCCAAACTGAAAACCACCTCTGGATACACATACACAATTAGGGTGTTACATGATTGTAAGTCAAACCTAACATCATGCTATAGAATACACTACTAATATTGATTAATGTAATGTGGAACGCAACATTTCCCCAAGCTGGGTTTCCATACCTTATGCTGTTAGGAAGTAACACCAGCTTGCACAATCTGAGTGATCAGCCACACGAAACACGTGCCACTACATTTTACTGCTTAACCCTTTGTTATTGTTTCCTTAACATTTTATGTTGCCATTATGTTTACCACCTAATGATTTCTTATCAGCTTGAAATTGGATGACTTTCCTAAAGTAACCGCAACATTGAAAAAGATAAATATTGCCCTTCCTACATTACACAAAAGCTATGTACGCACCTGGGTACAAGATTATCTTGGGGCCATTTCTGACCTGACATTACCAAAATCACTTTTTTGACCCATAGCATAAGGGGAGTAAATACAGAATGTTAAGGACCAACATAAAGGTTATACACTGAGGCTGTACAACTTTCCCTCAGGGGGGGCTATATGAAACTAGGTGAAACAAAACCAACTTGAACTACTAAATCTTTTGAAAATAAAGGAAAATAATCCTAGTCCTTATGTAATTAGGGGAGATTTCTTGCTTTGTTATGTTCCTGTTCTGCAACGCCCGTAACAGCAACCATCATGGTCCAAACCCGTGACTTCTGTGTACTGTTACTCTCCCACACTCAAAGGAATTCAAACTCTGTATAAGCTCATCAGTTGTCCAGACTTTATTAATGATAACCTTGAACACAGTTGTTTACTCATCCGCTATTTTCATGTAACAGTGTTTGCTTGAAAAGTGTTGGAACCCTTTAGAATTTGCTATATTTCTCATAAATATGACCTAAAACTCATCAATTTTCACACAAGTCCTAAAGTAGTTAAGAGAACCCAGTTAAACAATTATACAAAAATAGTTATACTTGGTCATTTAATTTATTGAGAAAAATTGATCCAATATTGCATAAGTATGTCAACCTTTGCCCCCCCATGCAATCAATAACTGCAGCTACCACGTTTCCTGTAGTCTGTTGATCGGCCGCACACTGGCTGGAGGAATTTTAAGGCCCATTCCTCCGTACAGAACAGCTTCAACTCTGGGATTGGTGGGTTTTTCCCTCACATTTAACTGCTCGCTTCATTTCAGGGCCTTCCACACATTTCGATGGATTAAGGTCCGGACTTTGACTTGGCCATTCCAAAACATTAACTTTATTCTTCTTTAACCATTCTTTGGTTAGAATGACTTGTGTGCCGTTGTGTTTCTTGCTGCATTAACCCACCTTCTCTTGGAAGATTCAGTTCATGGACAGATGTCATGACATTTTTCCTTTAGAATTCTCTTTATAATTCAGAATTCATTGTTTCTCAATCAATGAATGGCAAGCTTTTCTGGCCTAGACAGCAAAACAGATCCCCAAACCTGTACTCCCCCACCACACCACCATGTTTCACAGATGGGATAAGGTTCTTATGCTGGAATGCAGTGTTTTTCCTTTCGCCAACATAACTTAACAACAACTGCGACAAGCAGCAATTTCCTTTTTGAGAGCAGTGGGTTTTCTCCCCTTCACCCTGTCCATGCCACCATTGTTTTCAGCTGTCCTTCTGATTGTGGCCTCATGAACATTTAACATCAGCCAATGTGAAGCCCCTTCAGGTGGGCTTAGAGTTACCCTGGGGTCCCTTGTGACCGCCAACTTAACACGCCTTGCTCTTGGGATGGATCTTTGTTGGTCCGCCACTCCTGGGGAGGGTAACAGTGGTCTTGATTTCTCCATTGTTCCCATCTTTCTGACTGTGGATTGTTGAGTTCCAAAACGCTTTAGAGATGGTTTTGTAATTTTTTCCAGCCTGATGAGCATCAACAACTCTCTTTCTGAGTCCTCAGAATCTCCTTGTCAGGCCATGATACACTTCCACAAACGTGTTGTGATGAGCAGACTTTGATAGATCTCTGTTCTTTAAATAAAACAGGGTGCCCACTCACACCTGATTGTCATTCCATTGATTGAAAACACCTGACTCTAATTTCACCTTCAAATCATTTTCCTCAATAAATAAATGGCAAAGTATAATATTTTTGTCTCATTTGTTTAACTGGGTTCTCTTTATCTACTTTTAGGACTTGTGTGAAAATCTGATGATGTTTTAGGTCATATTTATGCAGAAATATAGAAAATTCTAAAGGGTTCGCAAACTTTCAAGCACCACTGTATTGTGTTTTATAAAAACTGGTTTCAATTTCTTACCTTTAATGGATCCAGCCAAGTAGGCTTTTCGGACGTCATAATCTTTGATGAGGAAGGAGCCGTTCTCATCACTCTGGCAAATGCCCCTAGTCAGTACAGCTATGTAGCCTTCCATCATCTTCACTGGACTGCCATATTTGATGTACATCCTGATACAGCACACATTATAACATACATATACTTGATGCACGTAAATTCAAATTTTGGAAATGAACGAGAACCT
The DNA here is from genome assembly GCA_025084515.1 of Ancistrus triradiatus. Classification (NCBI taxonomy): domain Eukaryota; kingdom Metazoa; phylum Chordata; class Actinopteri; order Siluriformes; family Loricariidae; genus Ancistrus; species Ancistrus triradiatus. Next base: position 2,063 of record JAJAGP010007176.1, on the reverse strand, counting down.
GACTGTTCACTGAATTAAATAATGACAATACAATACTCATTCTCTACGTTATGATATTTAATATCTTATTTATTGTATATACGATGTCTTATATTCTACAGTTTTATATTCTTTATTTTATTACACTCTTCATAATATTGTATTCTCCTTAGTTCAATATATTTTATATTTAGCTTCTGTGTATTTAAACTGTTACTATAGGCTTATTAATTAGGCAACTTAGTTTAATTCTTACATATAACATCTAGGCTGCCCAAGGAGATTGGGTCCTCCCAAGGTTTCTTTCTTTTAACATTTAGGGAGGTTTTTAGGGAGTTTTACAAACCAAACGTACATTAAATAGGAAGAAAATGTAACTGCAGTAGAATACAAAACCTTACCTGCACAGAACTCGGCTGAATGCAGCATACTTTTCAGGATTAAAATCCTTGGCTGTAATAGCTATGGAGAAATGTGTAACCTACAGACAACACAACAACATGTACATATTTCAGTTTTCATCATCAGCCTTAAACATGACTAGATTTAGACCAGGATGCATGGCTTGGGTCACTGGGGCCAGAGTCTGGAGTCATGTCTGGCCTGCATGCCTTGTCCGTTAGCGGGGAGTGTCTGGTGGGCGCTCTGGCTGAACTGGGCTTCGGTCCTCGTGATCCTGACTCGTGCATCCTTGCCTTAGACTAAGGGCAGAGCTGGGGGTTCATAGTCAAAGAGTCTTATGGTGATCAGAGACGTTGGGTTGCTGTCTTCTGCCGCTCGTGGGGTTGCCAATGTCTCATGTAATCCCTCTTGGCTGTGTTACCTTCCGGTTCTCCTCTTTCTAGCTATGCTGCTATAGCTAATGCTGCTGGGGTCTCATGCTACACTTGGCATCAGTGATTGTTAATAAACACTGTGCTCTTAATCCATAACTAATTACTTTTTCTGTTTTCTCTCTGAGCTGTGTTCCGGTACCAGTTCCTACACATGATGTTCATCTGCTTCAGCTTCACTCAAACTGTTTCTGTCATCAGCTCCAGCTCCACCATACCTGGGCCACCAGAGGGCAGCAACTCTCTCCCTCCTCCGGTTGGCTGGGGAGGAAGTGCTGCCAATGACGTTCCTGCTTAGACTAAAGATCCTGGAGTGACTGTGTATCGGACTACTTAATGCCGATGTGCATATTTTACATTTTTCTTGAACTATGGCTCCATGACTTATTAGTTTAGATAAAATAGTTTCATTTTTACATTTATCATCTACGCCACCCAAGTGGATCCCTTTTTGAGTCTTGGTCCTCCCAAGGTTTCTTCCTCATAACACTTAGGGAGTTTTTCCTTGCCACTGTCGCCCTAGGCTTGCTCAATTTGGGATTGGCTGTAGATATTAGGAGATAATCTAAACTTGTAAAGCTGATTTGAGACAATGCTCCAATGTAAAAAGCGCTGTATATATATAAATAAATCTGCTTGACTTCTATTCATTATACTTACAGTTCACGTAGGCAAACAATGCACCAATATAAGCTTGGCTTGGCTATCGATTTACAATATATAATGTACCGAGTGTTGAGTATCGAGGGCCTGTACGAGTCTGAAGTCCTCATTTTAGTTTAGTCCCATTACTAGTTACCAATATAGCTTTGTATCAAGATAGCCACCTACTAAATCTGTTACAGTCTACACAGATTTAAGTGTGATGGATTGTGCCTAACCCCTAACACTGCTGTGGTGAGGTTAACTGAAGATAGTCACCTCCATCACACAATAATGCAAATCCACATGTTCTAGCAACAGTCCTGGAAATACTGTATTAGCTCAATTGTTGCAATATTTCTGCCATTGCAATCCCTCTAACCAAATCCCAGGACAAGCCAGGACAATGCCTTATAATGAGATATGTACCTTGTTGAGGACGGTGGGCTCCTGGACCTCAATAGTGCTGATGTAATACCAGCTCCGACAGTACTGCCCAAACACAAATGTGTGCAACTGCAGAGTGTCTCGAGACAGGCAGCATTTGCGCATCAGGACATCTCGCAGCTCAGTGCTGACCGATGGGAAACACCAAACCCACAGTGTGTC
>JAJAGP010007175.1:0-15282 GCA_025084515.1 Ancistrus triradiatus | reverse complement strand
TTGCAGTAACTGTCATGTACCGCTAGGGGACGCTTGTGGCAGTGGCACGTGCCACTGGCAGTCCATTGACATGCCAATGAAGCTATTGCAGTAACTGTCATGTACCGGTAGGGGGCGCTTGTGGCAGTGGCACGTGCCACTGGCCGTCCATTGACATGCCAATGAAGCCATTGCAGTAACTGTCATGTACCGCTAGGGGACGCTTGTGGCAGTGGCACATGCCACTGTCATGTAGGAAAAGCCAGTGGCATGTGAAACGTCACGGTACAGTACACTCCTCGGCTTTAACCCCCTCTCTAGACTTTCTCAATAGCCAAACCGTGGCAGCCGAATGGGTTGTACGGAACACCTCAGTGACTCTCAATAAGGTCAAGTCAGATTTATTTATATAGCGCTTTTTACAATGGAGCATTGTCTCAAAGCAACTTTACAATTTTAGATTATCTCCTAATATCTATGTCCAATCCCAAATTGAGCAAGCCTAGGGCGACAGTGGCAAGGAAAAACTCAGTAAGTGGTATGAGGAAGAAACCTTGGGAGGACCAAGACTCTTTGGGCGGCTTAGATGATATATTTAAGAATGAAACTCATGAAAGTCATGGAGGGATAGTTCAAATAAAATGTAAAATATGCACATCAGCATTAAGTAGTCCGATACGCAGAGTCACTCTAGGATACTGAGTCACTTGTCCACTTCCCACACATGTCGGTTTGTCAACTTTCTGCCATGCCCTCCTAAAACAAAGTCCATAAAGAAATGATTTGCTCATTTTGATTGAGGGCTGGCTTGCACAGAGCCCTGACCTTAACTACATCAGTCACTTTTGAGATGAATTGGCATGCCAGCTGTGAGCCAGGGTTTACTGTCCAACAAAAGTAAGAAAAATGGTTTTTGTTTGTTTGTTTTATGTGAGTGGGTTTTGTGGCAGTCATGTCTGACCATGTGTCAACCGGTCTAGGTGAGTTGAGATGCTATCAGCATAAATATTTTACCCATTAAGAAATCCTAGAAGTTATTTACTCCCTTTAATCAAAAAACAGTGACTGTGGAGGAAAGTCCATGCCAGGCAGTGCTCCTTTCATCTTCAAGTAGTTGTTGCGAAGCATGGAGGTGTGTTTTGGGTCATATTTTTCATGAAAAACATTGTATTAAATAGGGGTGTAATGATGCATCGGGATGCAAAAATGGGACAAGTTGGATTATGCTTCGATTATTTATTATGCCATATAACACAATTGCCTTTTTTGAACACCAGTGGGTGCTTTCATGAGTCATGCCCACAGACATTTCCTGTTTTTAGTGAGACTCCTAATTTCTTTGAATTGCAGAAGACTAAATAATTTGTTTAAATATTTTTACAACAAAAGTACTTCTTTTGAAATGTTATTCCTCAGAAATTGAACAGTAGTAATTTCTTTTAAGTACAGGGACTGAAGTTTTTTGATTGAAAAACACTTCAGAGATTTAAAAAAAGGAATGTTTTTTTAATCAAATGTAAAATCGATAATCATAAAAAAAAAATTTGAAACGTGCACTCAGTATTGTGAATCAAATCGTTACACCGCTAGAACTGAAATCAGAGAAAAATGCTAAATGGAAGCATTTTCACTCGTGATCTCATACTTTTGGCCCCACTGAAGGTAAATAAGCTTGTGATGTTGCTTAGTCATCGTTCAAACCATTTACTTTTCCCCTAACCTTCATCTCCTCAGCTTCATTCTAAGTCCGCTCTGGATAAGGGCGTCTACAAAGTGCTGTAAGTGTTAAGGGAGCCATGATCACACTGACACACACACCAGGACGCTTAGGCCTCAGTCTCTGTAAAACCGCTTTGAGAAAATTTTAAATTGCAAAACGCGCGACATTATACACTTGTTAGATAAAAGATAGAGCCTGTAGCTTCCTCTCAAAAACAAAGAGAAACGCACAACTGAAACGGCACACCCCTGCTGTGAAGTGAGGTGGTGATGACGCCATGAGTCCTGCGACAGCACCAACGCATTAGTCTCATGTTATGTGGACTGACAGTGCTGAGCTTTTCTAACACTCTGTGCTCTTCTCTACGTATTAAACAGTATGGCGTTTTTAGACGAGGAAGCGTCAAACGGCGGAACCGGTGCACAATCACGACTGGAAAGCTATGTTTTTAGTAAGCAGAGATTCGTTTTTAAAGTTGTTTCTTAAAACCTGTTAGCCTCATGGCTAACACACGTGGGATGCTACAGTGCTTAGAATGGCAGCTGGGGCTAGGATTTTAAAGTTCATTTTAAAAAGTACGCATGCTATTAATTCACTAGTTAAAGACTAAAAAATTAAAACATAAAAGCAGATCTCAGACTAGGTCTGTAGTTACTTCTGATTGGCTCTTTCTGTGCTATATCAGTTGGCTCGGCTCAGCACATTCGACTCTTTAAAACATTTCTTTTTATGACATATTGCTTGTCTGTCTGAAATGTCATTTGTTCAACAGTAGTTTACCTTTACTTAGCAAAGCAAGACTGCATTGTGTTTAGTTTTCAAAAAGTAGGTATTCATGTAAATGTACAGCAGCATGGCGGTGCATAGTACTGTAAGCTACTCTGAAAGGTGTTCTGGAGATCTCAAGAGTCGACTCGTTTGAGAAGACCACATTGTTGGTCACGAAGTGTGAAATGGCGACTGTTAATACAGTAATGGTGAAGTCTACAAGGCGATGTTTTTGACAGAACACTCAGAAGCGTTGCAGGATTTATTTCTACACATCCTGTGTACGTGTGTCGTAGATGTAGAAAACCAAATGGCAAATAATTGTTACAGTGCTTGGTTCAGTGTAAAATATGTAAAAATGAAAGGGGACTATCAAATGTATGCAGTAAAAAAGCTCAGTGATTTGGTATAACCCACGTATTAAGCTGGGTAAATGGACTTGGTGACAGATGGATAAAACTTTTGAATTGCGTTTTGCAATTGATTGTTAAAAATGTACTGTGAATGTTCATAGTAAAACTGAATTGCTTGACGGTTTTAATGTGAACTTTCACAGCCTGACCATGAATTTTTGATGGTAATTTGGCCACTTCATGGTTCTACTGTCAAATTTCACAGTACAGCTGTAAACTTGGTTGACTATGAACTGACCATGAATTATTTCACAGTTGTACCATGAATTTCGGTGGTAATTTGGCCACTTCATGCTTCTACTGTCAAATTTCACAGTACATTTTGTCCTGGGTAGGAACCACATTGAGAGAAAAGTTGTTGATTTTATCAGCAGTCTATGGATATGAGTGATTCTTAATATTTGCAACATCCAGTCAGCCAGCTGTGAATCATTTAGAAATAATTTATTATTGTTATTATTATTATTGGAATGATAAAGAATTAGTGTTTTAAATAAAATGTGTAAGTTTGAATGTTGTGACCGTGTCTGTGTGGGTTTCCTCCGGGTATTCTGGTTCCCTCGCACAATCCAAAGACATGCTGTAGGTGAATTGGTGTTTCTCAAATGTCCAAGTGTGAGTGTAAAATGAGTCATGAATTTAAAAATTTGTTTTAAATAAATAAAATACAATTTTAAATAATACTATTTTTTCGAAGATTATTTCTTCTTGTCGGATGACTCCCAAATTGCTTGAGTACCACTGCTAGAGAGGTAGATCTGCCACAGAAGTTAAAATACAGATAATGTGCAGTTTAACAATTGTATTATGTTCTGTGACCGAAATGGACGTTGACCGGACAGTACACGGCAAACATGAGTGGAAGCCTAAGCTGTTATGCTAAACCTTTTGTAATTTATGGACATTCAACAACAGTTATAAAAACACAGTATGTACTGTTACGACCCTATCTAGTGAAAGCCATAACAATTAAGAGGATGGTAGGATGGACCTGATACTTTTATTTGAAGGAAGCCAAAATGCATTGATAGGCATTATTATGAACAACACAGAAGATCAGCCAGATGAAACGGAGACTGAGCGAGTGAATGTGAACCAGTTTATATAGTCATAGATTGGAGAGAATATACAGGTGTATAACAATTAAAGCAGTACTACTTACAGGACTATTTACAATATGACACTAACAAACGCTTATGAATGTCATTTACAGCTTGTTACGAATAAATAGCAGAAAATCATATGCATGAACACAATTAGCTTACACCAAAAAAGTCTCTGAACACATCAACTGAGTTAGAGCAAGCGAGTACATGACTGGTAAGGTTTACAAACAACACACACACACCTATGATCATGGATCTTGCAGTGTTGATGACGCTTATGGGCGAAACGTCCAGAATTTTTTCTATTATTAATTGGTTAAGACCTCGGTCATTAAAGGCGAACAGGACACTGATGGGATGCGTCATTAAACAGTGCTTACCTGTATTTGCATTGCCTAGTATTGTTTCAATCACCAGCATTTAACCACAGGTAGGAAACTTTTGGTAAACTTAAACTTGATTGCCGTTCATTTCCATGTATTTGAGAATTGGAGTTGAACAAAGTGAATCCTATGAATAAAAATGACATTTGTGCACCCAATGCAACTAAAGTTGACTATACGCTAATAAAATTTCTGTTATGAAAACTTAGTTCAGGAAGACAAGATACAGTGTAATCAGACTTTTATTATTTCCTGTAGGCTGTGAGTTATCCTCAGAAGTTCCCTTCTACACCTTCCAAGGGGATGAGGAAGAGGATTTAGAGCATTTTTTAGAACTTCGCACGGTGTGTAGTCATTACTTTGACTTTTGTTTATGAGCTGAAATTAAGAGGAAAAACAACCCTATTCTGATGCACAGTACTGCTGCTGTTTCCCATCCCTCTCACCTAATGTAGATCTGCCTGGGTGAGGGGGCTAAAGAGGAGAGCAATGTAGTGGAGGTGACTGCCATGAATCATCAAGGAAAGAAGATCTCTGTGCCTTTAGCAAATCTTCACATATCCTGTCTTCCCATGGTAAAGTAGTTTGTGATATATTTTCTTTTTATGTATGTAAAAAGATATATAAAAAATACCAAAAACTGCACAAAAATAAACGTAGTGTTCCTTACATGACTTTTATTTAATTGCAGACAGTATGAACCCAAGATATTTCATGTTTTGTCTGGCCAACTTCATTTGTTAATAAACATTCGTTCCTGCATTTCAGGCCTGCAACACATTCGAAAAACATTTGGAACGGGTGGCAATTTAGGGCTAGTAATGAGGCAAAATACTAAACAATGACGTGATGTCAACAGATGTTTGTAATTATTATTTGGTACAAAGGCAGTATCTACAGAAATCTTGAGTCTTTGAGGGGTTAGGATCTCTAGTTTGTCAACAGATGTGTGAGAACACTATTGAAATCTTTAAACACAATGTTTGCCAAAGAAAGATTGGAAGGGATTTGCGTATTTCTCCCTCTACAGTGCATAATATCATTAAACGGTTCAAGGAATCTGGAGGAACTTCAGTGGTTAAAGGACAAGAGCTCGACCTTAAGCTAAACAGTCGTGGTCTCCGATGCCTCAGACGGCACTGCATCAAGAACTGTCATTCACTGATAGCTGATATAACCACATGGGCAAGGGATTACTTTGGCAAACCTTTGTTAAGGACTACATTATGGATTTACAGTCACAAATGCCACTTAAAACCTTACTGTGAAAAAAGAAGCCTTACGTTATTTATGTCCAGAAGTGAAGTCAACTTCTCTGGGCACAGAGGCTTCCGGGATGGACCATCACACATCAGATAAATCAGATTTCCAGACCTTTTTATTTTATTTTATTTTTTTTTTTTTTTTGAAGAAATGGACAATGCAGACCATTATCAGCAAATGCCAGGCTCTGTTGCAGTATGGAGTTGTGTCAGTGCCCTTGGCAAAGGTAATTTACATTTCTCTGGAGGCAGCATTAATGCAGAAAAGTACATTGAGATTTTAGCGCTACACAAGCTGCTTTATAAAGACGATGTCTTTTCCAGGGAGGTCCATGCATTTTTCAACAAGACAATGCAAAACAAGCCAAATCGTTTTAAAAAAAAAAAAAAGTTAGGACTGAAATATGCAAATCCCTTCCAGTCTTTCTTTGAGGAACATTGTTTTTAATCATTTTTGTTTTTTTAACATTTCAATAAATTTCTTAGATTTGTTGATAAGCTGGATGTGTTGATAAACTAGACTATGATTATAATCACATGTTGACATGACCTGTTTGAAATCATATCATTTAGGGGTTTTTTTACCTCATTATTAGCCCTAAATTTCTCCCCGTCCCAACTTTTTTTTTTTTTTTACAGTCCTGAAATGCAAGAATGGATGTCTATTAACAGATTGAATATCTTATGTTCGTACTGTCTGCAATGAAATAAAGGTCACAAGTAAATGTAAGACACAGTGTTTCTTTGTTGATGTTTGTTTTTTTTTATTTTGCATTTTCCATACCGCCCCAACTTTTTTATGATTCAGGGTTGTAAATATAGTATATGATTTATCCAGTCTACGGCAGTATAACCTCAATTTACTGGAATCCATGCAAGCTTTATTTTATTCCATCTTGATATTAGACACAATTTAGTAAACGGGTTTTTTTTATTCCTTATTGACTGGAATTTTAATATTAAAGCTAGTGTTGTACCAATACTGATACCGTATCGGTATCGGCGCCGATACTGGCACTTTCACACAGTATCGTTATCGGTAACAGAGAGCACCGATACCAGGAGGTGGCAACTGACGCACATCGTCCCCTTCCTCATGGAATTATAAGGTTCTATCTGACATTTTTGTCAAAATTTAGTTATTCATTTATACTTATTCTGTGACAAATCCTTAACATTGTGAGTTGTTTTAAGTGTTATGGATTTTGGACTTGATCTGCGGTTCAACCTGCATAGTCGCTCATCTGTGAGAGCCAATCGGTGCTTCAAATACACAAGCGGACCAATCAGATTCCTTCTTCTTTGCTATGTCACTCAATGCTCAGTGAGTGGGGGTAATGGAGCGGAGAAGGAAAGTTTAGTGACGTCTGTTACGTTTTTAGATGATTAGACAATGTTAATTTAATAAATAGGTAGTAGAAAATGTGTACTTTTATTGTTTTAAATAATAATTAAGATTAAATGCAGCAGAGTCGGTGCCTAGCTGGCAGCATATGACACAAGGCAGGAATAATCCTAGTCAGGGGGCAAATCCATCATAAGGCTCTCTCTCACACACACACTTACACACTCACACACACACTGTGATCCTGTTCAGGATAAAACGGAGAAGAAAGAAGAGTGAGTGAATGACATGAAATGTTTAGTTTAATTGTTACTACAAACGGAGTTGTTTCATGTCAGTGAAAATTTGCAGTGGTTGTGACAGTGATTAATTAACAAAGCATTAATTGTAATAAACCAGGTGTAATTATTAATGTAATAAAAAATAATAATTGAATAAGTTATATTCTAGGTTGTATGATTTGTATGCCTCAGTGTTATAAACATTTTTTTGAAACATAAAATATGCCTGAAACATTGCCTGTCATCTTATGGTTCTGTTAAAAAATCTTATTTGGTTACGTTTTTATTATACTGAACCTGAAATATTATTAAATAGTATACAATTTTGAATTTGATGTCTTCATTACAACAATCATTGATTTACTTAATTCAATCATCTTTTTAAATTATTTCTTCAAAAAATAGGGACATTTTGGTGCACTGGAGTCATCATTTCTGATATAAGATCAACCCTAACACAGCACTGCTTTTGTACTGACTGCTGCTGCACTTATTTGCTGGAGCAGCTTTATTACAGTAGCTGAGTGCTGTCTGACCTAAAGGAAAGTTCTCCTGTCTAAAATTGACCTCTGGACTGGATAAAATATTTAGGCAATGACCTTTTACACCTACTTGGATTTTTTTTTCAATAAGAAAATGATGATTTGTCCTAAAACAAGAAATGCCATAAAAGCGAAATAATAAAAATGTCATAGAAAACATGGCATTTTATTTTTGGATACATGTAGACAGTCTGTTATGACAGCAATTTTATTTTATAAAGAAATGAGTTGACTGCATGTGTTCTTTGAAGACCATTGCTTCCTTTTATGTTTTGCCAGATATAACTTTATAATTCCAAGGCGAAAGTGAGTTATTAGGATTACAAGGTTCCATCTACATTTGACCTGTTCCCCAAAAAAAAAAAATTACAAATTTGGTAGGATTTTGAAATTGCACATTTAGAATACATTTAGGGTGTCTGTGATTTTCATGTATGAAATCTTCGAAGCTCAATATCTCACGACAGTTACGTCAGTCTCGAGTTAATCTCCCATTTACTGTATAAAGCCTTGTTTCGACTTAAGTGGTTTTGCGTCGTAAACGTCATAGCGCGAACTCCGTGTTTGGTGTGCGCGGCGGAAGAATACACGGTTACGCGGCTCATTTTTTGATAATTACTGTGTCAGGATAGGTGTTAGGATAGGATAAGTGCTTACAGTATGTTATTTACGTACAGTATGCACGTATGTTCCGACTTACACCAAAAATCGGTTTACGCCGCGACGTAGGAACGGATCAACGTCGTAAGTCGAGGACCCCCTGTAATTCCAAGCAGACGACATGCACACCACTAGATGAAGCTTAACTCAAGCTGTCTGCGGTGTGTTATTATTTCTCGCTGGACATTATTTCTCACCAGTATTTTAAGGGGTGGCTGAAATGAAAATATAACCAACAACTAAAAAGCTTCATAAGATTATGCTTCCCTATTTGTGCTTGTTACTGCATTATGAGTAATTTATTTTTTCATGGCTCTAAAACTTTTCAAACTCAGACAGAAAAAACTATTATTTAAGGCTTATTAAATCTTATTTGGGATACAGAATGCTGGTTTTACCAAAATTAAGGCAGTCTATAAAAAGCTATAAATATCAGGATTTATAGGCACCTATCGAGTAATTAGTTAGAGTTGGTATCTGTAATCGGTATCGGCCAGTATTTGAATTTCAGGTATCAGTTTCGGAAGGAAAAAAGTGGTGTCGGTGCATCACTAATTGAAAGGTTATGATGTAAGGTACTTTCACGGTCAAAACAAATATCATCGAAATCTCTACTCTGTAATCATAAGCCACTGATGATGTAAAAAACAAGGAAAGAAAATCTACCTTTTATCAAAGTTTCTTTGGATGAACACATACATTTATTCTCACAGTAAAGAGCAAACAGACTTCCTGTTTACTATAAATACACACAAACCGCTGTGCTCTGTCATCTACCTACTTCACTTGATGCCCAGATGCTGAGCATCTGTGGGGAAATCACTTGCAGTATTGTCATATTTGTGTCTCAGTTTTGAACATTGCATTAAAAAGATTGCATAATTTTAAATGAATAAAGACAGTAAGTAAAGCTGGTGGTGCAGTGGTTAGTGCTACTGCCTTACAGCTTCAGAGGTCACTGGTTTGATTCCTGCCCTGAACTGACCTGGGTTCTCTCCTTGCCTGCATGGGCTTTCTCCAGGTACTCTCCCATATTCGAAAACCGTTAGGTCAGTTGGTGTCTCCTAAAGTGCCTGCATCCATGTGCCCTGAGGTGGACTGGCTCTTTTTCTACTGCTGGTTCCCACATTGCTCACAGTCTGATCTGGTTTTGTTGCTTACCTTTCCTTGTTTGCTGCTGTCCCACACATGGAAACACAAAAATGGCATAAACTTCCTGATTCTGGTAGCGTGCACATGCTCAGAGCTGTTTAGGCATCTCAGCATTTTAGTATTGAAGAAAAATGTAAAAAAGATCATAGAGAACAGCAAGAGTCTAAGGTGTATCTGTGTATCTAAAATCCTGTTTCATTATAGGATCTTGTGAGTTCTTTGGCTTATCACTAATGATCCCTTCCATCAGAGTTTGATGGCCGTCTTTGTTTTTAGTTGACCATGCCCATGCTTTTTTATAATCACATAAGAGTACAGCCGAAATGGTGAATTTAGAAAAAATTGTTATTACACAATTTAATCTTTTGCTTGTATTACTGTTTTCTTTGGATTCCTAACAGGGGGGGCTTGTATGTTCTAATCTATTTCAGGTAGCCTCGGAGAATTTGAAAAAGCTTGAGGGCACCAGTGACCCTTCGACTGAATCAATGGAAAGGGGACCAGTGACAGTTAGTGGATTGCATCTGTTTTTTGGTGAGGGATTAAAAAAAATCCTTCTGTTTCTGTGTGAAATGCATTCTCCAAAAGTGGTTCCGTAGGGTTGTGTATATTGATGAGCTGGATTCACACTCATACAACCACTGGCAAAACTGATGGAGTCGCCACACTTTCACCATCACCCAGCTTTTTTTCCCCCCTTTTAACTTTCATAGCAAATAAAAAAAATCACAGATATAACATCAAACAATTTTTGATAGCTCAGTGGGCGTACCTCAAACTTATTTTTCTTAATGACTTTTTAATATCACAGTTTTGTTAACATCTTTCTGCCAAGCCATTTCATTAGTGGGGACCAAGTTCCAGGCCACTTTTAATGTGAAGGTCTGTCTGATGTGGATCGTCACTGAAAGATCCTTTCTTTTTAACAGTGTGATATGCTTTGTGACTAAATTGGTACGCCTTGAAATCAGCTTGACTATTCATCCATTCATTTGCACATGTCCAGTGGTCCAGGACGCCATTTGTTGGCTATATTTGCTGCTATACACTGTTTCTAAAAGTTGTAGTTATGACCAAAAAAAGGAAAAAACATTGAAAACATGAATACTGAGTTTTCCATGAGGGAATGAAGCCTGCCGACTCATTTTGCTTCGCTTATTTGCACCGTGGCAACATTTTTTCTGTGCTGACGTTGTTTGTCAACAGATAATATTGTTGTTGTAAGTAAGTAAATGGATCAAGTATATTGAAGTCCCTGGCCTCAGTTCATTGTTCTGTTAACACATTCTGCACCCCATCAGGAACTAGCCCCAGGCAGCAAGTTATTTTTCCTGCTGCTGTCCTGACATCGTGTTTTATTTGCCCTGGGGGCATTCAGGAAGTTGTTATTTGTTGAATCGGCAATACCAGTAGAATCTAAAAATGTAACATTAGTATGCAGTTAAAAAGACTACCTTTGGAAAACCTTAATGACAGAGAGTGAAAATTAGTTGCTTCAAGCCTGTCTTACAAGGCATAATGTTGGCGGCACAGTGGCTCGATGGATTAGCACTGCCGCCTCATAGCAAGAACATCCTGGGTTCAATCCCAGGGATGGAGTGGCCTGGCCCCTTTCTGTGTCGAGTCTGCAATGTCCTTTCCTGTGTCTGAGTGGGTTTTACTCTGGGTACTCCAGTTTCCTCCCACAGTTCCAAAGACGTGCTTGGTTAATTGATTACACGAAATTTGCATTTACTTGAGTGAATATATATGATTAGTCTTGATCTAAACTTGTGTGCAGATGTAACATTGTGTGCGTCACTGAAATGGGCACTGGATTTTGATAGCGACGTTTTAAATAAAAACCAAATAAACAAACAAACCAAGGCATAAATTAATGCAGTTGTTTCCAAACCACATGCCGCAGCACATAACTGTGCCATGAGAAATCATCAGGTATGCCGTGGAAGATTATTCCAGTTTCACCTGATTGGTACTCTAAGCGATCGGCTGTAGTGACAGGCAGAACAATTACATTCTTTTCCACTTAGAGGTTCAGTAAACAACTTCTTGACTTCCACTTTAAGTGGGTTGCAACCACCAGTAAAAACAGGAGATGATGAAGCAGCTCCCCATTTCTGGGCAAACAAACCTTTTTTCAGTTCTGCTCCCTTTCTCCACAAAGTATCTATGCGCAGGTGGGCTTTCAAGCATGACTGCTATAAAGACAGTTCCTGCAAGAACATTCAGGCGTTTTTTCAACAAACAGGCCCAGGTTTCACACTGACTAAGTAAATTGAGACTAGATTTTCATTGCATTTCAATAAAAATACTTTTTGTGACATTTTTATTTGGTGGTGTTGCCATGTGATTTTTTATAATGTGAAATATGTGCCGTGGCTCAAGAAGTTGGGAAACACTGAATTAATGTACCAAAACATATGTTGTACTCTATTTGCTGTATGATTTTCAATGTAATCTCTCTTCAGCTTCAGAGAACGATGAGGAGACGGGGAAGTCTGATGAAGATGACGACCCTGAGGAGGAAATGCCCCCTATTAAGCCAGCGAAAAAGAAGCAAAAAACTGTAGTGCTTGTGACATTTTGTACAAACATAATTTTCAGTACTTACACTTATGGGTACAGTGGGCAGCTGAATGAACTTTAAAGCTTGGATTTTTTTTACAATGTGGGAGAGTGATGACTCATCACGCCAGGGACGTGTTGTCATTCTTCATGTGAGAAAAAGTGTGTGTGTTAAACAGCAAACACAGTTATAGTTCCTGGTAGAGAAACGATTGCTACTCCTTAGTGTCCATTCCGTTTTCTGGGATACTGTCACAAATCAAATATACAAGTTTATACACAATTTAATTGGTAGCTGAAATTTGAATGCCTTTCATTTGAAGAGATTATAATGACAATGTTTTCATTGTGTGGTCATTGTTGGATGTAGTTATGGACCTTATTACCATTTTGTAATTATTTCTAAGTTTTGATTGAAAATTCTTTATGATGTACCTTAAGTGATAATCACAATGTATTTTCATCAGCAGTATTTTCTTGCAGCTGTGCATGCATGATGTGGGTTGATGTGGCTTTAGATGTGGCTTAGAATGGTGGCATTTCAGTGTTAGGGCTGGGACACATCAACGACTGATATGGTCTGATCTTTTGTACATTTATAAGGTTTTATTAAACCTCTCCTGTTGAAGACATTTGAAAGCGGTTTTTACTAGTTATTTTCATTCTGTGAACAAAAAGGTATCATGTGTAAGAAGTACAGGCGTAACGTTGTATTAAAGAAACAACAATCGTGTATGATAATATTAAATTTGGGTGCATTTGATTTTTCTCAAGCTCACACTGTGATACAGCTGTAGTTATTCTTTTTCTTTTTTTGTTTGTTTTCAGAATGCCTTTCATGGAAGTGCACTTACCAAAACAAAACAAAGCCCGCTTAGTTTCCTTAGGGTTTTTACACCTTCCCACAAAATAAACTTACTGTGGATGATGGCCTATTTTAATTTTGAATCTTTCTATTGCTGCTGGTCGTCCAGAACCATAATTAATTACATTTACACGAATATTACAGAATTTGTAGTGAGTGAGTTTTTGTCAGCATGCCTTCAGACATGTTAATGTACTGCCTTTTTCATTGACATTTACAGCATTTAGCAGATCCCCTTATCCAAAGCGACTTACAATTGATACAGTCTTACAATCCAAGCAGTTGTGGGTTAAGGATCTTGCTCAAGGACCCAACAGTGGCAGCTTGGCAGAGGTGGGATTTGAACCCTGGACCTTTTGGTCCAGAGTCCAGTACCTTACCAGTCCCTTTTTCATCCCAAAATGGAAATAAAAATCTTGATATGATACATTTTACACTTAAAAGACACTGCATTTGAGGTGTCCATTCCTTTGACCTCCAGCATTGCCATAAATAAGATTTAGTTAATGACTTCATATTCTGCAATGATGTTATATGCTTCCATGCTTATTTCTGGTAGATATGCTGTGCACATTTATATCCTTACAAGCAGCAATTACAAGTGTGTGTTTTAGAAATAACTTTGATGCAAGTTCCTGACTTGAATGAAAGGATTATTTCTGCGATTGATCGTAATTCTGCATTATAATAATGGTTAGCTAATTGTACCAAGCTACTATTAAATAAATCATGTGAGCACAGTTGATCTAAATGACTAGCATTTACTTTCCTTGCCTGTTAATTTGGTTTCATTCAAAATTCTACATTATGTTCTAGTGCTGGGAGGAACACTGGTTCAACCAGTACACCGGTGTTTAATTTCCCATACGGTATGCATTTTTCATAAACCTCCACACCGGTGCACAGCAGAAACACAGCTCTAACAAATAGGCAGCAATTCAATTATATTTTCCGCCGCTACGAGCGCTGCTGAGCTCCTGAGTAGAACCGAACGGCATGCTGGGTAAGGATCGCTATGCCAGGGAGCATAATATACATCACAGGGTGGGAACAGAGTCTGGTAACAGCTGGGAAAGACCCCGTCAGATGAGAGTTTGGTTATAAAGTGAGGTCAGAGATGCAAAAGAAGAACCACATTATGAACGCAGTAACTCTCGAGACTGATTCAGAGTAATGATTAACCTATTGGTTGTGGGGGATTTCTTACCAGAGCGAAGTCTTAAAGACGTTGAAGATTGCACAATAAAATCTGTTTACATTCGGCAACTGTTTCATGCATTCTGAGTTGTGTAATTTTGTTGGGCGAAGTAAACCTTATAGTAATTAATGCCTTCATTATTTACATATGTAACACGGATTCGCGTGATTTCAGCGTGATTGGCTTCAGCCGGTCTCATATAACCGATTCTGTGCCGGTCAACCCCACGAACAGCATAGTGCTTATGCAATTCATCATTCAAAGTTTCAGGCACTCGATGGTTTGTTTAAGAGACACGTTTAAGGGTCTGTTTGCTGACATGAGAAGGAAGCGTCTTATCTCTCGGCTGTGTTTTGAGTGCCACTTAGCTAGTCAACTAGATAGGCTCCCTAAATACCACATTACTGACTGATGGACTAGGGACACTGCTACAAGCGTGTTATCCATTTTGAACACAGCCATGTCTCCGGCATGGAAACTTTTGGATTACATACATGGCGAAAATAAGCAGTGAAGAATCAATTCCGAAAACAATCGGAATAATGGATTTAATAAGACGTTTAAAACAGCATCACCCCGCTGAATATGCAGAGTTTGACAAAAACAAGGTCAAAGAGGCTATAGCTTACGAGAGCACAGAGCCAAGCACAAGCCAGCATCCTCTGCTTTCTTTATTTAACGGAGCATTCGGTGATTGTCTAATAAATACACCAATACACACACACATACATATACAGTGGTGCTTGAAAGTTTGTGAATTTTCTATATTTCTGTATAAATATGACCTAAAACATCATCATATTTTTACACAAGTTCTAAAAGTAGATAAAGAGAACCCAGTTAAACAAATGACACAAAAATATTATACTATATTATACTTGATCATTTATTTATTGAGGAAATGATCCAATATTACATATTAGTGAGTGGCAAAAGTATGTGAACCTCTAGGATTAGCAGTTAGTTTGGAGGTGAAATTAGAGTCAGGTGTTTTCAATCAATAGGATGACAATCAGGTGTGAGTGGGCACCCTGTTTTATTTA
>JAJAGP010007174.1:0-15284 GCA_025084515.1 Ancistrus triradiatus | reverse complement strand
AAATTCGGCAGGCTTGGTCTCGGGTGCAATCTCAGGTAACATGTCATACCCTGAGGTGAATACAATGACTACAGTCAGCTTTCGACCTACATACTCGGTCCCTGATGCACAAGGCCGGGGGCATGCACTGCCGCAACACACTCGCAGTTTCTGCAGGAACTGCACTTTAGTTATTATTATTATTCCACCTGATTTTCGGTTCGTATCTCCTCCTACAGTTGTAGAGATATCGACACGGGACAAACACCAAAACGTCCGGGATGTTCAGGAGAAGTGTGCTTGTTCATAGCTAAGAGAAATGTTGTTGCATTCGCACGCTACACTCGCATTTGTGCAAAAAAAAAGTCCCATTCACTTGAATGGGATTTTTTAAAAAACTGCCGTAACTTGGTCAATTTTGAAGCAACAAAGACCAAACTCGGCATGCTCGGACCTGGGTTCAGCACCACCCCTCACGTCAAGTTTCGCACAGATTGCACTCTTTGAACACTTTCTATCACTCCTTAAAAATCACTCCATTCATTGTCTATGGCCACTGCCAGAGCATGGCACTCTACCTTCAAGTCAAAAGCGATTAATTCACCTTTTCACTGAACAAACGTGTCTAAAACCCTGATATTTTCACCTAGAATCTCCATTTCAACTGCAAATGGTAGACATACTTCCCCTTCATAAATCATCCAACTATTTCGTCCGTAAATAAATTATTTTTCGAGTTATGACGGTTTGTTCACGACTAGGAACTATAACATACTCCATACACAGCCATGTTAAATTCGCCGAACTCAGAGGAGGCTTTTTCCAAAGTTTCAGCTGTGTTTAACCTGTTACAACTCCGAGGCTTTCTCTTCAATCCACACCATTTCATATCATACCGATCAACAAGGGGTCCTCTTTCAAACAAACTTTTCAGATCATTGATAGGTGAAATATTTTTCGAGTTATGACCATTTCTTTGACAGGTCCAAAGTCGCTTGAAACTGAGATTTTAGGGATTTTTATTAATTCACTTTTTCACTGAACAAACATGTCTAAAATCATTATACTTTCATCTAGAAACTCCATTTAAACTTCAAATGGTAGAGACACGTCCCCTTAATGAAACATCAAAGTATCTCGTCGTTCAACAAATTATTTTTCGAGTTATGACGATTTGTTCGGGACTAGGTATTGATTTTCCTCCAATTGACACCCATTATAATTGCCTCAACTCTGATTTGGCATTTTCTAAATTTTCCTGTGTTTTTAACTTGTCATACCTCTCACATTTTCTTATCAATTCACACTATCTTATGTTATAGCGATCAGCAAGGGGTCCTCTCCCACACAAGCTTTTCAGATAAGCAAAACATATGCCTGTGTGGATTTGAAATGCCTGATACCGTTCTGAAGTCATCCAAGCTCGAGACCTTCCAGAGGTCAAATATGCCAGAGACCATTCAGAGATGTCCTATGGTCGAGACCATCCAGAGTTTGTTTATGTACGAGACTGCCCAGAGGTTGTCTATCCCAGAGACTGTCCCGAGGTCTCCCATTCCAGTGCCTGTGCTGAGATCGCCTGTCCCAGTGCCTGCGCCGAGTTCACCCATCCCATGCCTATGTCGAGGTTGTCTGTTCCAGTGCCTGTGCCGAGGTTGTCCATTCCAGTAGCTGTATCGAAGCCATCCATGCCAGTGCCTATTCCGATGTCCTCCGTACCTGTGCCGGAGTGGTCCATTCCTGTGCCAGTACCGAAGCCTTCCATACCAGGGCCGAAGCCGTCCATTCCAGTGCCTGTTCCAAGGTCTTCCGTACCTGGACAGGAGCCGTTCATCCCAGTACATGTCGCTAAGCCGGTCATCAAAGTGCCGGTACTACGGTCTTTCAGTCTTGTACCAGACCCGAGTTCTGAGTACTGGTACATATGTGTTGTCTTACGCTAAACATCGACTTCCAATTGTCTCCCATCTCCAATCACAACCTCACAATACAAGGTGGCTAACCTGTCATTCTTCACAACTTCCCTGGTGAACTTAATGTGTTTATCCACTGAGTTGATATGGTCAGTGAAATGGGGTACTTCCTGAGATTTCATTTTAACCCAGGTGTCATCCACATATCTGAACCAATGGCTGGGTGGTGTTCCTGACTAGGATCTTAGTGCCTTTTTTTCCACTTCTTCCATATACAGGTTGGCCATGACAGGTGAAACTGGGGAATCCATGGCACACCTATGTTTCTGCCTATAGAAAACTTCTGGAGCATGCTTCTCAAGCTGTGTCATCCACCTATGTCTTCAATCCAGCCCCAGGGGTCAAATGACTGGAGCTCGGCACTTCTGGGTATATGTAGGTTAAGATGGCCCGGTGCTTCGTATTAAGTAGACCTAACATGCAATCTCAATGAAAGACCTCATCCAGCTAGCTACACTGATTTGTATCCCACCTCTGAGTACCACTAGCTGATTCCCCATTTGGCAGTATCCAGGTGAAGGGTTGAAATCCAAAACTGTCTGTCTTTCTGTTTTCTGCCTCACCAGAAGGTTTCCATCTGTTTTGAGTTTGAGTTCTTCTCAAGTTGTGGGAGCCGGCTCTGTGGTAGTGCTAACAGACTTGGGGTGCCCCCCACAGACAACTTCTATACTGGCCCTAAGCCAAACAGAGTCTAATATTGTGCCAGGATACAGGTAGTCCTCGGGTTACGACGATCTCGAGTTACGACGTTTCGTAGTTACGACGCATCTCCCATTTACTGTATAAAGCCTTTTTTCGACTTTAAGTGGTTTTGCGTCGTAAACATCATAACGCGAACTTCGTGTTTGGTGTGCGCGGCGGAAGAATACACGGTTATGCGGCTCATTTTGTGATAATTACTGTGTTAGGATAGGTGTTAGGATAGGATAAGTGCTTACAGTATGTACTGCTCCCTCTACGTGTTATACTTCCGAAGCGTTAACATAGATTAAACAGCCAGTCAAACTCTTTTTAAGAGCCAGGATGATGAACATGCTTGTTCCTTTAATGACTCAAAATCAGAGTGAAACTACAAATACAAAAGACATAGAAAAAAGGCTCAAAATACATTCTATAAACTTAATACCAGCAACAAAAATACGTCTGACCGGATAACAAAGAGTTGCAGCGATAGTAACCGACTATTAAATTTTCATAAACATCTCAGAATCATGTAATACTTACAGTCATTCCTTTCTGAACGGTAGATACAACAGGTTAGAACAGGCGAAAAGTAGTGTAAACTCGTGAACAATTAGCGACCATGCTTCTGTTACTAGACTGGACCATCCATAGTGCAACAACCCTCACCTCCGTGGGCGTCAAAATAAAAGACCAGGTGTCAGACATCAAACCATACAAAACAGTACAAAAGCAATGCAAACAGACACTTCAAGTTTCTAACAGCCACTCAAGAACATAAGTATGTACGTGTGTTCCGACTTACACCGAAAATCGGTTTACGACGCCCCCTGGGGACGGATCTGCGTCGTAACCCGAGGACTACCTGTACATGCATTCCTTTACCTAAATTTAAAGTGTTTTACAAAGAAACAGGTAACTTATTTAAAGCTTATTATTATTAATACTCTTTTATTGGTTATTATACAGTATTGTGAAAAAATCTTAAGCATTCTATATTTTTCAATTTATATTCTGATTATTCTTTAAGTTTTAGGGGTCACTGAACTTTGTAGTTCTTTAATTACAGACTGTAGCCCTTCTGTTTCTCTAAATACTTAGGTGGTCCCTTTTAATCTGTTCTCTAATGGTCAGGACCCACAGAGGACTAATACAGATCAAGTACTAGTGATGGATCATTCGTAGCACTACATTGACACTGATGTGGTAGTGATGTGTTAGTGTGTGTTGAGCTGGTATGACTGGATTAGACAGATCAGTGCTACTGGATTTTTAAAACACTGTTCATTCAATGTCCACTTTATTAGAGACATTTAATTTACTGCTCCACTTTGTAGATGTAATGTCAGATAGAGTAGCTCATACAGTGGGGCAAAAAAGTATTTTGTCAACCACTGTGCAAGTTCTCCTACTTAGAAAAATGAGAGAGGTCTGTAATTTTCATCACATGTACATTTTAACTATGAGAGACAAAATGAGAAATCACATTATAGGATGTTTAAAGAATTTAATTGTAAATCATGGTAGAAAATAAGTATTTGGTCAATAAATTTGGTTCAACTCAATACTTAGTAACATAACCTTTGTTGGCAATGATAGAGGTCAAACGATTCCTGTATCACAGATCACAGAGGTCTGTCATTTTCATCATAGGTACACTTCAACTATGAGAGACAAAATGAGAAAAAAAATCCAGGAAAACACATTGTAGGATTTGTAAAGAATTTAATCATGGTGGAAAATAAGTATTTGGTCACCCACAAACAAGCAAGATTTCTGGCTCTCACAGACCTGTAACTTCTGTCCTCCACTCGTTACCTGTATTAATGGCACCTGTTTGACCTCGTTATCTGTATAAAAGACACCTGTCCACAGCCTCAAACAGTCAGACTCCAAACTCAACCATGGCCAAGACCAAAGAGCTGTCGAAAGACACCAAGAAGAAAATTGTAGACCTGCATCAGGCTGAATCTACACTAGGCAAGCAGATTAGTGTGAAAAAATCAACAGTGGGATTAATTGTAAGAAAATGGAAGACATACAACACCATTGATAATCTCCCTTGATCTGGGGCTCCATGCAAGATCTCATCCTGTGGGGTCAAAATGATCATGAGAACGATGAGCAAAAATCCCAGAACTACACGGAGAGACCTGATAAATGACCTACAGAGAGCTGGGACCAAAGTAACAAAGGCTCCCATCAGTAGCACACTACGCTGAGTGGGACTCAGATCCTGAAGTGCTAGGTGTCCCCCTGCTTAAGCCAGTACATGTCCAGGTCCATCTGAAGTTTGCCAGAGTGCATATGGATTATCCAGAAGAGGATTGGGAGAATATAATGTGGTCAAATGAAACCAAAATAAAACTTTTTGTTAAAAACTCAGTCGTCGTGTTTGGAGGAAGAAGAATGCTGAGTTGCATCATGGGGTGTAAACATCATGCTTTGGGGCTGTTTTTCTGCAAATGGGGACAGGACGACTGATCAGTGTTAAGGGAAGGATGAACGGGGCCATGTATCGTGAGATTTTAAGCCAAAACCTGCTTCCATCAGTGAGAGCATTGAAGATGGAACGTGGCTGGGTCTTCCAGCATGACAATGATCCCAAACACACCGCTCAGGCAATGAAGGAGTGGCTCCATAAAAAGCATGTCAAGGTCTTGGAGTGGCCTAGCCAGTCTCCAGACTTCAACCCCAGAGAAAATTTGTGGAGGAAGTCTGTGTTGCCAAGCAACAGCCCCAAAACATCACTGCTCTAGAGGAGATCTGCATGGAGGAATGGGCCAAAATACCAGCTATAGTGCATGCAAACCTGGTGAAGACTTACAGGAAACGTTTGACCTCTATCAAAGCCAACAAAGGTTATGTTACAAAGTATTGAGTTGAACCAAATTTATTGACCAAATACTTATTTACAATTAAATTCTTTAAAAATCCTATAATGGGATTTCCTGGATTTTTCCCCCTCATTTTGTCCCTCGTAGTTGGTGTACTTATGATGAAAATGACAGACCTCTCTCATCTTTCTAAGTAGGAGAACTTGCACAATCAATGGCTCACTAAATACTTTTTTGCCCCACTGTGTGTTGTTGCACAGTTTGTGTTAGTCACACTCTAATTGTCCATCAGTGCTCACAGGATGCTGACTAAAGGATGGACATTCAGCTGCTGATAAACCTCACTGAAATCACTGACCCAGAATGACTTTAAAATATCTATTGCCCAGCAAGCTGCATTCAGTAATGCTATTCTTTTACAAAATGCAAAATGTTCTTCAGTGGAATATCTAATATCTAGCATAAACAATATTGTAGCACAAATATAGTTACAGGGTTTGTAACATAATTAGACATTCAAGAAATTAAATGAAATAAAATAATTTCTGGTATTATAATAATTCCAGAAAATAAAAATTACAGTATTTAAAAATTTCTACAGAAAAATGAAAGAAGATTAAATATACTGACAATAATGGAAAAACAGTGTCAAATGCATGCAACAGTTGGAAATCTAGAGCTCAATGCAAGGCATACGGGTGGAATGAGTTCTTTTTGACAGAAACCCACAAAGTGCAACACTAATCAACTATAAAAATCTGAAATGTGTTATTTTTTTTATGGTCAGACATGGCCATAAATTTCGATTTTGACTAACCACTATCATTTTAGTCAAAAATAAGACCGCCTACAAGGAGAAGCACCTGATACTAACACTTATATGGTGGTGTATCTTTGATACTTTATTGTTGTTTAAGGATAAAGGTTCAGGTAGCTTGTACAGCTTGTTGGAAGTAGGTTTTAGCACATTTTCTAAGATAAGGACTTAAGTTGTGAATAAAAAAAAAGATAATTGCCTGAAAAATACATCCCCAAATCAGAAAAACTTGGGATGTTATGGGATACGCAAAGTTTAAAAAATGCAGTGTTCCTTATATTTACTTTGACTTTTATTTCAATGCAAACAGAATGAACTCAAGATATTTCATGTACTGTGTGGTCAACTTCATTTCATTTGTTGATTAACATCCATTCCTGCATTTCAGGCCAAAAAAAGTTGGGACGGGCAAATTAGGGATAGTGATGTGAGAAAAAAATAAAATAAAATAACTAATAATGATGTGATTTCAAGTCTCAGGTCTCTGAGGAGAGAGAATCTCCTGTTAGTCAACAAAACCTATTGAATTATTTAAAAACAATGTTCCTCAAAAAATATTGGAAGGGATTTGCATATTTCTCCCTCTACAGTGCATAATATCATTAAACGATTCAAGAAATCTGGAAGAATTTCAATGAGTAGAGATCAAGGGCACAAGCCTAAACTGAAGAGGCGTGATCTCCAATCCCTCAGAGGGCACCGCATCAAGAACCGTCATTAATGAATAGCTGATATAACCACATGGGCAAGGGATTACTTTATCAAACATTTATCAAGCACTACAATACAGAGTTTCATTAACAAATGCCATTTAAAACTTTATTGTGCAAAAAAGAAGTCTTATGTTATCCATGTTCAGAAGTGGCATCGGACCATCACACAGTGGAAATGTGTATTGTGGTCAGACCAATCATGTTCCTGATTTTTTGGGAAGAAATGCAGGCTGTGTGCTCCAGACCAAAGACAAAAATGACCATCCAAACTGTTATCAGCAACAAGTCCAAAAGCCAGGCTGTGTCATGGTATGGGTCGTGTCAACGCCCTTGGTAAAGGTCATTTTCAGTTCTGTGATGGCAGCATTAATGCAGAAAGGACATTAAGATTTTAAAGCAACATAAGCTGCCTTCAAGATGTCATCTTTTCCAGGGACATCCATGCATTTATCAACAAGACAATGTAAAATAAGTGAAATAAAAAAAAAGTCAGAACTGAAATATGTAAATCCCTTCTAGTCTTTCTATGAGGTTCATTGTTTTTAAACATTTCAATAATTTTCTCACACATTTGCTGACCACTGGAGATCCTCTGCCCCTCTTTACTCAGCCTTTTGTGTATGAGGATGGACATCCGATAGCACATTTTTTTTTTAAGTTGCTCAAAATCTATTCTACAATTGTTCTGTAACTTTACAAGGCATCACAGAATTACAGTGGTGCTTGAAAGTTCATGAAATCCATATCTGTGAATCGCAAAAAAATAATAAACCTCTATGATTTGCAGTTATTTGGCTGGTGAAATTAGAGACAGGCTTTTTCCATCACTGAGATGGCAATCAGGTGTGACTGGGCACCCTGCTTCATTTAATTAACAGGGAACTATTTAAATCTAACCTTCACAACACATTTGTGGAAGGGTATCATGGCACAAACAAAGAAGATTTCGGAGGACCTAACAAGAGTTGCTGATGCTCATGAAGCTGGAAAGGTTATAAAACCATCTCTTCAAATGGTTTAAGACCATTGTTACCCTCCCCAAGGGTGGTTGACAAACAAAGATCAATCCAAGAGCAAATGTTGTACTGTAAGGTGAGGTGACAAAGGAACCCAAGTCAATCATTAAAGGTCTCTCTCACATTAGATAATTTGGATAATGGATAATGGATAATGTTGGATAATAAATATTGGATAATGTTCATGAGTCCATCATCAGCAGAACAGTGGTGTGCATGGCAGGATTGCAAGAAGAAGGTCACTGCTCTTCAAAAGAACAGTGCTGTTCATCTGCCATTTGTTAAATATAATGTTTTGTTGACAGCTATAACCAAAATGTATATAATCTTGTAGATTAGGTTGTGATAAGTGTTATCTCTGGAGAAAGGAAAACACATAATACTTATACAATACTGTAAAAAAACAAGCCATGTAAAAGCAAGCCATGACTGGCTTTGTGATGATAATGGAACTGAACAAATGCAAAAACTACAATAATGTAGTCACTGTCTCACACCCTCTTGTCTGTCTTGCCCTGACAACCATTGTTGTTCCCATCCTGTCTCTCACCCTACCAATCATCCTGTTCCCTATACGTCTTGGCTTCCCATCCTGTCTCCATTTTGTTTATTGAAATGACCGTCTATCCACCAACCTACTTGGTCTTCATCACACCTCTTCTACCAGCATCCTCTGACTATCACAACTCTTTCATCCTTGACCACTAGACCTTACACTCACTATCACCCTCTGCCCCCCCTTAATCTCCTCCTCTTTCTCTTACCCCCTTCCTGTCAAACCTAGGATACATGCTAAGAAGTACCTAAAACCATAATGGTGATCTATGCAGCTGTACCCATACATGATCCTCTGTATGTCTACAGTGGTGTGAAAAAGTGTTTGCCCCCTTCCTGATTTCCTATTTTTTTTTACATGTTTGTCACACTTAAGTATTTTGGAACAATTGAAATATTAGTCAAGGACAACACAAGTAAATTCAAAATGCAGTTTTTAAATGAAGGTGTTTATTATTAAGGGAGAAAAAAAATCCAAACCTACATGGCCCTGTGTGAAAAAGTGATTGCCCTCAAAACCTAATAACTGGTTGGACCACCCTTAGCAGCAACAACTGCAATCAAGCGTTTGCGATAATTTGCAATGAGTCTTTTACAGCGTTGTGGAGGAAGTCTGGCCCACTCATCTTTGCAGAATTTTGTAATTCAGCCACATTGGAGGGTTTTCATGCATGAATGGCCTTTTTAAGGTCATGCCACAGCATCTCAATAGGATTCAGGTCAGGACTTTGACTAGGCCACTCCAAAGTCTTCATTTTATTTTTCTTCAGCCATTCAGAGGTGGACTTGCTTGTGTGTTTTGGATCATTGTCCTGTTGCAGATGGCTGGATGGCCGGACATTCTCCTTCAGGATTTTTTGGTAGACAGCAAAATTCATAGTTCCATTTATCACAGCAAGTCTTCCAGGTACTGAAGCAGCAAAACAGCTCAAGACTAATCACACTATCACCACTATATTTTAGTTGGTATAATGTTCTTTTTCTGAAATGCTGTGTTACTTTTACGGGCCATTTTTCCCCAGTCTGTTTCTTATGGTGGAGGCTTGATTACTGACCTTAATTGAAGCAAGTGAGACCATCAGTTCTTTGGATGTTGTTGTGGGGTGATATTTACATTTACAGAATTTAGCAGACGCCCTTATCCAGAGCGACTTACAATTGATACAATCTTACAGTCCAAGCAATTGTGGGTTAACGGCCTTGCTCACGAACCCAACAGTGGCAGCTTGGCAGAGGTGGGATTTGAACCTTGGACCTTTTGGTTCATAGTCCAGCACCTTAACCACTAGGCTACCACAGTCCCAAGGTCTTTTGTGACCTCTTGGATGAGTCGTCGCTGCACTCCTGGGGTAATTTTGGTTGGCTGGTCACACCTGGGAAGATTCACCACTGTTCCACGTCTTCGCCATTTGTGGATAATGGCTCTCAGTG
Organism: Ancistrus triradiatus; assembly: GCA_025084515.1. Taxonomy (NCBI): domain Eukaryota; kingdom Metazoa; phylum Chordata; class Actinopteri; order Siluriformes; family Loricariidae; genus Ancistrus; species Ancistrus triradiatus. The sequence goes on along the minus strand of JAJAGP010007174.1, from coordinate 5,282 downwards.
TGGTTTGCTGGAGTCCCAAAGCTTTAGAAATTACTTTATAACCCTTTCCATACTGATAGATCTCAATTACTTTCTTTCTCAATTGTTCCTGAATTTCTTTGGATCTCGGCATCATGTGTGGCTTTTAAGAATCTTTTGGTGTACTTCACTTTGTCGGGTAGGTCCTATTTAAGTGATATCCTGATTGAGAACGGGTGTGGCAATAATCAGGCCTGGGGGTGGCTAGAGACAGTGAACTCAGGTGTGATAAACCATAGTTTAGTTATGTTTTAACAAGAGGGGGAATCACTTTTTCATACAGGGCCATGTAGGTTTGGATTTTTTCTCCCTTAATAATCAACACCTTCATTTAAAAACTGCATTTTGTGTTTACTTGTGTTGTCTTTGACTAATATTTAAATTGGTTTGATTTTCTGAAACACTCAAGTGTGACAACCATGCAAAAAAATAGGAAATCAGGAAGGAGGCAAACACTTTTTCACACCACTGTAAATAAACTCCTACGCTGAAGAACCTGTCTCCTGACTCCTGAGAAGCTGAATTTGTAACAATTCGGTGCCATGACTCGGTGAGTAAACGCCAGTTTGAACCTAAAAGAAGGTTTGTGAACCTAAAAGAAAGATGTCTGATTTGTTACTGTTTTGAAGTAGTATTCCCTTTGCAAAGAACAAATTTCTTGTTGAAGTTTGTTGTTGTTGTTGTATCCTGAAGGGAAAATAAGTCTGTTTGTTAATGCTGTTACTGCATTTGCAACTATCTATCTATTCTAATTGAAAATTGTGAAAATTATTTGCTACTGCTGATAGTGTCGCTTTTCTGCTGTAATTTCATTTAAGAAAGGGTTTGTTTTGTTCCCCTGTTTCTTCACCATGTCTAGTAAAGTTCAAAATGCTCAGAATCTTGGTAAAGACTCTTGGAAACCTCTTAACTATAAAACCAGCATGTTAATTAAGGGAGGAACTGAAATGCCTCAGTGGACTGATTCAGATTTTGAAACATTAACCAACAATACAGTGAAGAAACATTGACAAGCAAAAAAGAGCTCAATAATTCTCATCCAAAGGTTTCTCTACTAATAGAGAATGGACTCTTGCTGAGTGTAAAACAGCTTTACGTTTTGGCCTCAAGCATGACTCTGTTAAGGACTGTCTTTTTGTTATTATGTAACGCTGGGAATACAAGTTGAAATCTATGGATGAAAAGTTAAAAGAAGCTGAAGGAAAGATTGTAGCCCTAACCAATGAATGTGCAAAGGATAAAACAGCTACCATTAATGCCCAGAGAACATGTGAGAAACTTTAGCGATCACTTTTACATGTTGAACAACAACATGCTAAATGTAAGTCTAAGCCAAAACGTCAGTGTAGACAAGTAACAATCGTATCATCTGAGGTACTTAATCGAGGAGGTGAAATTAAGGAAACTAGTGTAGAGGGCAGCCATGTCCCTTTAGATGCAGCCACATTAGACAAAGATTCCAAATAATTTAAACACCCAAGAGAAATGGGACTTGATTCTATTGATCTCATGGAGAAAAAAAGTGCGTGGCAGGAAGTGTAGAGACAAGCGCAGGTTCCACTCAAAAAAAAAGTTTATTAGAGAAAAAGCCATAAAACAAAGTCCATCAAACAAAGGTAAACACAGCTAACTAAACCACCCGAAGATAAACACAACAATCAACAAAAAATGCATTCGTGGAAACTCATGCCGAAACGCTCAGGCATAGCGCTAAGCTAACGAGTAGCATGGTCAATGCAGTCATGAACAATAGAGCGCTCGTTGTAAAGAAAGGAAAGGGAATCAGCTGTAGAGTGTTGTGAGCGATTTGAAAGAGTTTTCCTCCATTATTGCAGGATTGATAAATACAAAAGTCACAACATTGATCATACAACTCACACAACAGATCTAACCACAATGATTTCTCTGTCAGTGAAATGGCCAACGGCTTTTGGTCAGTTCCATTAGCATCACAAGCCAGTCATGGCTTGCTTTTACAGTAGGCAATACGCAATATCAATGGACACGACTGCCACAGGGGTTACACAATATGACTATTTATCATCAAGCACTCAGAAAACACCTCTCTCTTAAGCAGTGCACATTTTGCAGTCATCTGCCATTACTCAGTATGTTGATAATGTTTTATTGAGTAATGAGAATGAAGAAACACATAACCAAGACATGAGAGCGCATCTTGATTTTTTGGTCAGCAATGGACACAAGGCAAGTCGCATTAAAGCTCAGTTGTGTTGTGATGATGTACAATATTTTGGACAATGGTCTAGAAGTTCACTGCTCTAGATGTCACTGCCAACTCCACCGCACAAATTGCGAGCTTTCTTAGGTCTATGCAACTACTGTACACCTTGGATAGATTCTTACGCTGCTATTTCACAACCACTATATGATCTGCTCAAAGGTAATCCTGGACAACATTATCCTGTTGTACACACAGACGATAGCACAACTGCTTTTGTGGAGCTAAAATCAGCAACTGCCTTTCCGTCTTGACAGCTCCTAATGTAGTTATTCAGAATGCACTCATGAACAACCCTTCCTCATTTATGAAGTCTTCATTGACTGATGACTGATGTGAAAGGGGGTGAATGTGATTGCATTGAACTGTCTAATCCTCATCCTGTTTTTAAAGATGCTCCTCATGATAACGCTGATTTCATTCTTTTTAATGGCGGTTCCTCAACCCACACTGATGGTCAATCAGAATCAGAATTAGACATACTTTATTGATCCCAGGGGGAAATTGCAGATGTTACAGAAGCACCCATTTATGTATAAAAGTACACAAAAAAAAAAAACACTCTAATAAAGAAGAAAAGTTATTCAAGAAATCGTTATATACACACACATGAATTTAAATACACACAAAAGAATTAACGTGAATTTAAATACACACAGATACTCTGAAGTGGCTGTGGTAGTGATAATTGCTTGTACTATAAGGTAACTGGAATGATGATTATTGACATGATAATTAATAAATACCTTCATCGATATTGCACATATGATTATTGCACAAAATAGGATGAATATTGCACATCAAATCAAATGAATATAGCCCATCAAGTGTTAAGGGAGGAGTTATAAAGTTTGATCGCCACGGGTAGGAATGACTTTCTGTGGTGCTCAGTGGTGCATTTAGGCTGAATGAGTCTTTCACTGAATGTGCTCCTCTGTCTCATTACTGTGTCATGTAGTGGATGGGAGCCGTTGGTCAAAATCTTCCTCAGCTTAGACAGTATCCTCTTCTCCAACGCTGCCATCAGTGAGTCCAGCTCCACACCCACAACATCACCAGCTTTACTGATCAGTTTGTTAAGTCTATTAGCATCTGCCACCCTCAGCCTGTTTCCCACAGCATAGAGGATAGCACTTGCCACCACAGACTCATAAAACATTCTGAGCATAGTCCGACAGATGTTGAAGAACCTCAGTTGCCTTAAAAAATAGAGATGACCTTGACCCTTCTTGTAGAGAATATTAGTGTTCTTGACCCAATCCAGGTCTGGATGGGCAGTAACAGACAGCTTCCAAACTTAATCCAGCGGTAGTCTTCCTCACTCTTGCTCAGCCCAACAGACTGAGTTAGTGGCTCTAACTTTAGCATGTAAACTTGCATCAAGTAAAGGGGCTACCGTTTACACAGATTCTTCCTATGCATTTGGGGTGGCCCATGACTTTGGGCATTTGTGGAACCATTGTGGCTTCCTGACAGCTGCAGATTAAGAATGCTGATTTGGTGCAGAATGTTTTGGATGCTGTTCATTTACCCAAAGATCTAGCTATTGAAAAAGTGAAAGCACATAATGGAAGCTTTGCATATGAAGAACAAGGCAACAGACTTGCTGATGAAGCAGCAAAAAGGGCTAGTTTTTTACCACCAGCAAGCATTGCATTACTTAGTAACACAGAATGTAATACTAAGGACATCCCTTCTATTCTCAAGCTCCAGTCTGACTCTCCAAACTGGGAACTCTGGACATGGCTCAATTCAGGTGCAAAAAAGTTTCTCCAGATGGTGTCTGGACCAAAAGGGGAAAGCTTGTTGCACCTGAATCATTACTTCCCTACCAAGCTACACAGATACATTCTTTAGGTCACATTGGGGTAGAAAAGATGGTCAATCAATTTTCTCATTCCTGGTGGAATCCTAAATTCAGGAAACAAGCTAGTGTAATTGTTAAAAATTGCATTCCATGTAATAACATTAATGCTGCACCTCAGAGGCAAACTGCTGCCATTAAAACAGTGGCACTTCTAGGCCCATTTGGGAATTTACAAATAGATTACATCACTTTACCTAAATGTGAGGGAAAACAAGATGTTTTAATCATAGTTGCGAAGTTTTCTCACTGTGTTGAAGACTACCCAACTTTGAAAGGTACTGCCACGATTTTATTCCCAGGTGGGGACTTCCTGAGCAAATTAAGTCAGGACACTCACTTCACTGGAAAGTTAGTACAGGCAATTTTGTAAACTTCTGAATGTGAACTGGAAACTTCACTGACCATAAGCCTCAGGACAGCTAGAGTGTACAAAACACATAATCAAAGAACGACTGCCTAAACTTCAGACTCAGGGTATGAAGTGGTTCTCTGTGTATCCCTCAGAACTACACAGAAGCTATATGGTGGGAGAGCTGAGTGCATCTTCACAACTACCTGAGCAACCGACGGGTGGCATGTCCAGCCAACCAGAGATGAGTGTACCTTCACAACGATCTGCCCAGTCAACTGACCAACAATCACCATGTGACAGCAAATCATCTAAGCTTCCAGACCTGCATCCATATATTTTTCATCAAACTTCAGAACTCGGCTGCATGAACGTCTCAGACATTCTTAGGCATAACATAAAACAGACACTGGCCTGTTTTGTATAGTTATGGACCTTTTAATGGTATGGGCAGCACAGTGGCATATGTGGTATTCACAGTCGCCTCACAGCTCCATAGATCCCAATTCGAGCCTGCTAATTGGTTACTCTAAATTGGCCAGCCAACATCATGTGATGCAAGACGCTGGTTGGAAAGTTACTCCATATTCTACTTCTTATTGCAAACAAATATATAAAATATATATTTGTAAAATATTTGTAAAATATATATATATATATATATATATATATATATGTATATATAAGAAGTAGAATATATATATATATATAAGAAGTAGAATATATATATATATATATATATATATAAGAAGTAGAATATATATATATATATATATATATATATATATATATATATATATATATATATA
>JAJAGP010007173.1:0-15284 GCA_025084515.1 Ancistrus triradiatus | reverse complement strand
TGCTGTTGTCGCTGAGTGAGCTGCTTCGCCGGCATATAGGACTGCTGGTTTGGCTCTGCTCCTGACAGCGACTGTGTGCGTTTTTGCGTTTTCATGTGGACGAAGCGTTTTGTTTAAACGCGATGTTTTTTATAAACGAATTTGAAAATACCCGTGTACGTTTGGACATAGCCTTATATGCACTTTCTGCATTTCATGCCTGCAACATTAAAGCGTTTACCACATGTAATGTTGCCTTTCCTTCTCACAACACTTAAAAGGTGTTTTGTCACAGAGGATACCAGGTGATGAAGTGTTTCAGGTGTTATTTTGTCACATTCTTCCTGCAAACATGGTGTGCAACAGTGTGGGGTAGTAGTTGTCAGATTTTTCATTTCAAAATTCCACACATTCACTGTTGGGCACAGGTTAGGGTTCCAGACAGGCCAGGCCAGTCCAGTACCCGTATCCTCCTCTTCTGCAGCCTTGCCTTTGTAGTATGTGTGCACAACCTGACACAAACCCATACCACGACAGACCATGGCTTTTGTACTTGTTGCTGATACGTCTGGATATTCATTTTCGCCTTTTGTCTGGAGCATTGTCTGGGTCCATTTCTTTCAAACAAAGATCTGGAATACTGGTTCATCTAATACCAACACACGTTTCCACTGTGTGATGGTCCATTCCCGGAATTTCTCCAGATTTCTTGAGTTGTTTATTAATATTATGCACTGTAGAGGAAGAGAAATTCAATCCGTTCATGTTTCTTTGAGGAACTTTGTTTTTAAACATTTCAATATCCCAAATTTTTTGGAATACGTTGCAGGCCTGTTCTGTAGGAATGGCTGTGTATTAAGAAACAAAATCAAGTTGACCAGATAAACCATGAAAAATCTTGGGTTCATATCGTCTGCAATGAAATAGTCAAAGTAAATGTAAGACGTGCTGCACTTTTGTCTTTCTTTCTTTCTTTATTAATGTGCGTTTTCCAATATTGTCCCAACTTTTTCTGATTTGGGGTTGTATAATCCCAGCTCTGCATCTGGTGAAAACTAAACACAGCATCCCAAACAAGACACCATACCTACTGTGAAGCAACATTTTGTATTGGCTGTGCTATTTTTTCAGCTGGGCAGTTGATTAATATTAGAGGAAAATTGGATGCAGCCAAAATATTGTGCAACACCTGGGTCCAACTACTATAGCAGTCCATTGCTGCTCACCACAAAATTTCTATGAACAATTCTGGAAGGAACAATGGACAAATATTCTCTAATTTAGGTGTGCACAGCTGAAATGAAAGCATAAGATGGCACTATGAAGTATTAAATCAGGAATTCACATGAAAAGTAAAATCACATGAAGGTAATTTTGGAATGTTTTCAAGCATCATTTAGTAGGTGCTTAAAACATTATTTTTTGCCATTATTCTTAAGAGCTACACATTTATATATTTTCAACACCAGAAGAGTGCTAATTATTTCTAGCTCCCTGTCACTTTGCCCTTCTCTTGCATGTACCTCTCTTTCACTCTGGAGACCTACTTTGGAAAGGTTCTGGTACATAACCTTGCCCCAGAACATGCTTCTAAAGTGGCTTATGGTGTCCTGTGCCTCTGAGTGGAGATAAAATGGTGCAGTGAGTTGTTGACTTTGTCCTAGAGGTTCATAGATGCTTTAGTCTGTATTTGCAGCCAAAATTGTGGCCTGTGTACCATCTCCATATATGATTTGTAATAGCTTAACTAGTAACTAGCTCTGACACAAAGCTTTCATCTGACAAATCTACGTCAACTACACCTGTGATTGAGCTTAAAATGCTTACAAATATTGTACACCTGCAAGCATAAAAGTTCTCAAAACAGCACATTCACAGGTTCTTGTGTAAATTATGATCTTTTTTAATATGGCCATCAGGCTTTTTTGGATAAACTGATTTGGCTAGAGTATATTCTGTCTATACTTGTTTTAGCTATTATCATACAAAATAAACAAAAGGGTTGTGATTTTGGGAATAATTCAGAGGATTTCAAATGTAGAATCAGATTGCCCCTAATAACCTAAAATAAAGTGGCATGGCAAGTTGTCCTCATCATGTTATTCAATGCGTTTTCTAGGAAGGAAGTCACTTTTCTGTAGAATGATCTGTGCCAGAGACCAAACAGAAAATCATTGTGTTCATGTCAAGCAGAGAATCCCTTAATAAAGAGCTAACAAACTCAACAAAAAAGTAACAAAGTCAGTCAAACTGGTCTTGGGCACTGAACATTTGTGAAATATGTTTGTATTAAAGAAAGGAATTCCCAGTGCAGTGCTGAATTCGGCATGTCGCATCAAGGCTAATTATAAGACTCTTTAGAAACAACGCTATATTTAAATTGCACCTCATTAATGTGATCCCCGCCCCCATGAAATTAGTAAAACAAGGATTCTTTTTTCAGTGTGGAACATTTATTTATGTCAACCTAAAGTATCAAGAAATCATGCAAGGCTGTTGCATACAAGCTTGTCTCTTCATTTTTCAAAATTGAATGCCAATTTTATTTGTAAAATATTAAATGGTGTATAGTTTGCATGCTGTACTCTGTATTCAGTTGATTTTGCACCACAGAGCGTATGCACAGATTGACTGAGACAATATGAAAGTTCTATACCATAGATAAACAGAATATTATAAAAACACACAGGGTCAGTAACTGTGTGTTTATAATATAATGCAATTTTGCTTGTTTGTGGGTGACCAAATACTTATTTTCCACCATAATTTACAATTAAATTCTTTAAAAATCCTACAATATGATTTCCTGGATAATCTTTCTCATTGTGTCTCTCATAGTTGAAGTGTACCTATGATGAAAATTACAGACCTCTCTCATCTTTCTAAGTAGGAGAACTTGCACAATCAGTGGCTGACTAAATACTTTTTTGCCCCACTGTATAAGTGGAAATTTGAGTTGTCACAGCAGCAAGAGGGGGAATAGAAAATACAGGGATAGCACTTCTAGTGATGTATAGAATGTAAGACATATAAAATGTACAAACTGAAGTCTGAAATGTGGAATAAACTATAAAATAAGAAATGAGATATAAAGTTGCTACAATTTACAAAACTTTACAACTGCTGCAAATATTGCACCGAGACGAGTGCACATGTTGCACAGTAGTGAGGTAGTAGATTGCATATAGATTAAATAAATATAATAAACTAATCACAATAGTGGACCTTACCTATGAATGATGAGGTAGTTGGTAGTGTAAATCTATGGACGTAGTTATCACGTGTTATCTGATATCGAATTCAATTCAAAAAGTACATTGTTCCCCAAACTAATCTCTGTTTTTCAGTTAATGACACCTCAGACGCATGTATAAGTTTCCTTTGGGAATACTTCAAGGTCTTTGTCCTTGGCCATATTACCTCTTTCTCCTACACCAGACAGGTGGAAACATTGAGACTGATGAATAACCCCCCCCATGAATAACGTCTCCAGCTTGACACAGAATATAAAAATTCTAAGGTGACAAGACAAGTGGGTTATTGGCTCATCAGGCGAAGGTAACTTCTACCGCAAGACTGATTCGTAATTTTAAATCACCAACTGGTGTATTACGCTAGTTTTTTTTTTTTTTTTTTTTTACCCTAAAGAGATCAGCCAAATCTTTGCAGACTTCTAAACACACTTTAACACTACTGAGCACTGCTGTCCTACTCAAATCTCATTCAGTCTACTTAATAATCTGCAGTACCCTCAAGCAGCCACATCGGAGGGATTGGGCTCCCTCATCTCTGCCATGGAAATACAATCCACTAAAAACCGGCAAGTTCAGATGGCTGTTACAGCTGAGTTTTGAAAGAAATCTCTAGCCATGGGTGCTACATAATTCTGAAAACTAGAGACCTCTATTTGCTTTAAACATGACAACGACCCAGTGCTGACCCAAAGGCTGAACTGGCTTCAAGGGTGGCCTGGACGGCACTTGTTCTTCAACACCAGAAGAGTGCTAATTATTTTCTATTCTCACCCAAGCAAGTCCCCCAGAGTTATTGTGTCCCTCGATGCTGAAAAGTCATTTGATAGGTTTAAGATGGACTATTTGTTGTTTTTTTTTATCCTTGATAAATGTATATTTTCGATTTGCCTGTATACCACCCCAACTGCCTCCCCATCTTCCTGCAACAAAGAATGCATCAAGGCTGTCCACTTTTACTTCTGCTCTTTAATTTAACCATCAAACCTTTAGCCATTTGGCTATGAATTTGGCTATGAAATAATAATTGGCCTCAAATCATCTTTGATACAGTCAGTAAACACCCCTTAAATGCTGATCACCTTTACATTTTCAGTCTTCTCTTACTGAACATTCTAGTCAAATTTGGACACCTTTCAGGCTATTCGTTGAACCTCCAGAAAAACCAGTCCCTTCTGGTTTACCCAACAGCATGTATACTCCCCCAGTTCCTCCTCCTTTAGGGTCACTACCTCCAGACGGACCTAGATATCTGGAGTAACTTCGTGCTGTTACTGGATGCCATTATATTGGACTCCACACTACAGTCCTCCCTCCCCTTAATCCCTCACAGGCCATGTTACCCCTATGAAAATTGAATTCTAACCTAAGGTTCTGCATTTGTTTCAGTATATCCAGATCAATAGTCATTCTTCCCCTTGATAGAATATTGAACCCCTTTCTGTGGAACAACAAACCTACTTCCCAGCGATGATGGTGGGCTTTCTTTTTACCAAATTTTTGTTGGCCTACTGGGCTCGCAAGCCCTAAAACTCATCTACTGGGCCAAAGCCAATATACCAGACCGCTGCCCTCCTTTGGTGCTGTGAGAATTATCTTATGCGAGCTGTTCTATGCACTTCTTATTCTGTACCTAACTTAATTTTTCAGCTAAGGAAATTCACATTGTTTGTACATTTGCTAGAATTTAGGAAACTACACAGGGGCTCAACCCACACTCCCATCCTGCAGAATCATTACATCCTCCCATGCCTTTCGCACTTAAATTATTCTCTGCCATATACAGTGTCAGCGGATCTTCTAACATAACTGCCAATTAGCTCACCTGGGAACGAAATCTTGGCATCCCAATTTCTGACAACCCTATATTCCTAACTTGGTACACAACTTGTCCATATGTGCCAGATATCGGTTGCTACAATTCAAGGTACTTCAACTCCAAACTCACTAAAATATTTCTAGATAGAGAGGATTTGTGTCCCAGGTTTTGCTAGTCGCTGGCTGACCATTCCAACATGTTCTGTACCTGCTCTTTATTGTCAACAGTTTGGTCGCGGGAGTTTGATACACTTCAACTGGCCGTTAATATTCCTATTTTCCAAACCCAAGGCATTTTCGGCATTTCACCAATACCAAACCTGCCAGCCCCAAACCAATGCACAATCCTCCTCAAGTGGAATGTTTCACTTGGTGGCTTCAGGAGATGGAGATATTTTAGGATGGCTTGTGCTCCAGTTGATGTGCTATGTTTATTTACCCTCTTGGTTTCATGTTGTTATCTTGTGTGTTATACACTGCTGTCCTCTACTTGAATTTGATAAACAGAAGGGTTATTAAACACCCTACAAGAAAGCAGTCTACCTCATTGGCTTTGAATTGATCAGCTGACTATTCCAGCTCTTGTTCTTATACACATATGCACCCTACCTTGAGAGTTTTAGAAAGTATACAGTGGGGCAAAAAAGATATTTTGCGTGGGGCCCCAGATCGACTGAGATCATCAATGGTCTTGTATGTCTTCCATTTTCTTACAATTGCTCCCACAGTTGATTTATTCACATCAACCTGCTTGCCTATTGTAGATTCACTCTTCCCAGCCTGGTGCAGGTCTACAATTTTCTTCCTGGTGTCCTTCAACAGCTCTTTGGTCTTGGCCATGGTTGAGTTTGGAGTCTGACTGTTTGAGGCTGTGGACAGGTGTCTTTTATACAGATAACGAGGTCAAACAGGTGCCATTAATACAGGTAACGAGTGGAGGACAGAAGGGCTTCTTAAAGAAGTTGTAACAGGTCTGTGAGAGCCAGAAATCTTGCTTGTTTGTGGGTGACCAAATACTTATTTTCCACCATGATTTACAATTAAATTCTTTAAAGATTCTACAATGTGATTTCCTGAATTTTTTTTCTCATTTTGTCTCTCAGTTAAAGTGTACCTATGATGAAAATGACAGACCTCTCTCATCTTTCTAAGTAGGAGAACTTACACAATCAGTGGCTGACTAAATCCCTTTTTGCCCCACTGTATGTATGTAGGTATATAAATAATGCTAACCTAATTCCCTTAATACCTGAACAGATATATGTTGCATTTATTATATTTTTAAATAAAAAACACTTTTCCAGCAGTATGACCTCACAAGGTCAAAGCTGTTATATGTTTTCCCTATACAGTGATAAATAAAGAACCTATCATCCGGTACCTTTTACCTCTTCTTTTTTCCCTTGAGACGAGAAGAAGACAAAACAGATATAACTCCAGCCTGATGTGTGGTTGCACACCTCAAAAAGTTCTCTAAATGTGCTTATAAAATTTTTCATTACCTTGGAGGAAGAAGAGAACGGTTGAAGAACAGGACTGAGTTTTCCCTAGTCAGTGTTCTGTTACTGAACATCTTGTCTTCTCCCTCAAATGTTTTTATAATTGCTGTATTTGCATAATTGCCGTGGTTTTTTTTTGTTTTTTTTTATGTTGTTTTGTGTGTGGCAGTTGTGTGGCTTTAATTGGAAGCTTTTTGCTGTAGCTTATCAGACAAAATGTTTGTAAGCTCCCTGGACAAAAACATTACTCACCTGCTGTGTTTAAGGTGGTAGTAACTTCAGGCTCCTGCAGATGGCTTTGTACGAGGATGATCATGCTATAAATACCTGTGGGGTGTGCAACGGGATTCATAGATTGAGAAGAGGTGGTACAGTGCAGTAAATGTCTCATTTGATGTGTGGAAATTGGCCCACAAGGCAGATGTTAATGGAAAAACTCAGAAAAAGGAGACAAATTGCAAAAAGTAGTGATTGAATTTGAATTGTGATCGAAACATGAAACTGAACACAGGAACCAGGTTTTGCCTTTTGCTCATTATCTTATTGAGGAACATAACGTTCCTCTCCTTGTATTCCAAGTTGACAGTTTTCACGTTCACAGAGCTGCAAATGTGACTGATTGTCATGATGAACATTCAGGAGCAGGCACACATTTATACTGGCTCAGAAAAACCCCAGATGTGAATCCTCTTGAAGTGGCAATTATGTGATGCAATTGGCATCACCTACATCCAGAAACATGTCCAGTCCATGCCAAATCTAATTGCAGCTGTTACCGGTGCTCGTGGAGGTATTACACGCTATTATGTAGGCTTCAGTCAAAAGGTGACTCATTTTTGTCTGGGGAGCTTACTTGGCCTGTTCTTTTATGAATAATCCCTGGTGGTATCACCTCAGCAAATTGGGAACCAAGCTGTTTCTGGTGCGTGTGTTGTTTATACAGTGTGTTGTATATGGTGAAATCCTAAGAGCTGTGCTGTTTGTATAGCAGAAAATATTGTATGTGCCTGAATGTTTCCATCCTTAGTCTATTATGAACGTTATATTGCAGTTCAGCATCTCCCTCTCCTGTTAGTTTTCCATTTCTAAAGGTCGTTTCGCACCGAACGCAACACAACAGCTGGTGTATTTTGTATTTTTGTTTTTTATTGATTGATTTTTTTAATGTACCACATGGTTCCTTTTGTGTAGCAAACTAAACAGAGAGGCAAACAAAATGTGCTCTCCAAGTGATGGAGACATCCATTTGCTGCTCAGTAAAAATGCAAACACCAATATTGGTTACGTCTGATTTTCGATAATATAAAGGAGCACGGGTTTCACTGTCTCTTACACAAGATTAAACTTTTTTTTTTTTCTTTTTTTTTTAGGGTGAACACCATCATTAGATTTAGGTCTATCCAATTACACATCAAGTTTAAGCATTTACTCAACAATTATTTAGTATTAATTAGTGATAATAGAACTTATTTTTATTAACCTTGTCCCGAATCTGAACATTTTATGAGCAAGTAATATATGTGGTTCCTGTGGTTCCGAGGAGGAGAGGGAATAAGAGGGCGCTTTTGCCATGTGAAAAATCGCATTTGGTGTGGAAAATACTGTCATCGTACCCAAGCTCAAATTAATTTACTGTCGTCCAAATATATCTGCACCTACAGCCGTCAAAGCCGTCTAGCACCTACAGCCATCAAAGTCACTTGTATCAACTTTCTTCCCCATGCTGATGCTCGGTTTGAACTTCATTGGGTTGTTTTGGCCATGTCTGCATGACTGAATGTGTCAAGTTGCTGCCATGAGTTTGACTGATCAGATACTGAACACAACAGCAAATCCAAAAAAATGCTACAGCAAGTCATCGCTATTGCTAAATATGGATCAATCTTATTTATTTTACACATAAACTAACGAGTGTTTAATTTGAATGTTTCTTTGTGTTACAAAAGCACTGAATTTATTTTGCAAGTCTGGAAGAAATTCTTTGGACGTGTTACTGATGATCCCCTATTCTTTAATGTATGTCAGGATTTGTTTAGATATTTCCTTGGTCTGTATGTTGTACTTTACATTGGACTGCAGAACCAGCTCTCTGATGCTGTTTCTGCAGTACTTTAAACTTATTTTTGAGGTATGTCTGTGTCTTTATGTTGCATTCTGAAATTCATTTGACTGTAGCTTTATAAAAGATATTTATTTAATGTTGTGCTTTCTGGTTTGCTGATGTGTTTTTCTTTTGTTAATTTGTTTTGCACTGCAAGGTTTCCCATAGGTGTCATAGAAAAACCTCAGTCTGGTAGTGCATTCATTTTTAAAACGTTTAAATGCGTTATTTAGCCTGATAAGAACAAAAGAGCAATGGAGAATAAATACAGTACTGATAATAATTGTGGTCATTTCTTCAAATTTACAGGATAATACCAAAATGCCCCAACAATACAGCCACAAAAGTTTCACAGAATTGAATGGACTCAACAAAAACTACGTGATCTCTCTTTCACAAGCCTGGATTCATTATGTCCTTGGCAAGTGTGAGAAGGTTCTTATTCAGCATTTAAATTCAACCAGTACTGTTAGGGGAGCAAAACACTTCCCATAGAACAGCAAATGCTCATGAATTCATAGCATCTTCCTTATAAACAAGCCAGGTGTAAGATCCATGCAGTAAATGATGCTTCATTTTCACCACTGAGTGATAGTTTGTGAGTGTGTCTGTACTAATTATACACGTTGCTTTATGTGGCTCTGTGGATGTTGTGCTAATATGTGTGTCCTGTTATTGGAAAACAGAGAAACACTTCATAAGACATCAGGCTGTAACAGCGATAACCATAATGCTTAGTTCCATATAAAAACCTACTTGTAGACATGCTTACACATTATGTATATTATAATATACAGCGGTGCTTCGGTGTACCATGACACATCAGATGCTTATATCATGCTCAATCAGCATGTCAAAGACCCTAATCACACAAGTCATTCTGCCAAAGAATTGTTAAGGATTAAAGTTAATGTTTTGGAATTCATGTGAGGAAGTCCACCAACATCCAAGAGTTGAAGCTGTTCTGTATGGAGGAATGGGCTTAAAAAAACCTCCAAACTGTTGTGCAGGACTGATCAACAGTACTGGAGATGTTTAGTTGTAGTTCTTGCTGCACAACAGGATCACACCAGATACTGAAAGGTTCACCTACTTTTGATCCTCACAGAAATGTAATGATGACTAATTTCCCTCCGTAATTTACCATATGTAATATTTTTGTCTCATTTGTTTAATTGGTTTCCAGTCATCTGCCTTCAGGCTGCTTTCAATACTTACAAATTTAGGATCTACATTTACATTTACAGCATTTAGCAGATGCCCTTATCCAGAGCGACTTACAATTGATACAATCTTACAATCCAAGCAATTGTGGGTTAAGGGCCTTGCTCAAGGACCCAACAGTGGCAGCTTGGCAGAGGTGGGATTTGAACCCTGGACCTTGTGGTCCATAGTCCAGTACTTTATCCGCTAGGCTACCCAGTCCCAGTATCTGAACATTTTGATTATATTTATGCAGAAATACATAATAATTCACAAACTTTTAAGCTCCACTGCAAATAAAATAATACTGTTGTTGAAGCACATAGGTCACTGCTATAACAAAGTGCTTACGAGCTTTCTAGCTGGACTTAAACATCCACCACACCCAATAATTGGCTGGTGACGGTGAATTTGTTCCTTAACACAGACTTGACAGCTGTATTACACACCACTCTACTGACAGATGTGTCTACTGGTGCCTTGTTAGAGTGTTTACAAAGGTGCAGGTGCCAAAACAGCTTGGGTACAGCTCCCATTGGACCTGTTTGCGTGTGTATGGGATGGCTGTGAAGCTTAACTAAGCTTATGATTTCACTGAAGTAGAAAATCAAGGAGTGTTGCAGTGGAAGTGTCCTCTGGGTTTTGTATGTTGAAGTTAATCTAAACAGGTCACTTTAAACAGTTGAAGTCATCTACATGCATTATTTAAGATTCCCTAATATACTATTAAAAAAAAACGTAATCCATGATGTCTTATTTCACCAGGTGACAAATGAGCAGATACAGGGACTGTAATCGCTTAGTCTCTTATCAACATGAGCCCATACTTTCTCTTAGGCAAACAATCAAGAAGTTTAAAACACTGGAGCTGGAATGCATTTGCCTGGGAAAGGTTGCAAGCGCATTTTCACCCCATGCATGGTAAGGAGGAATGTTAGAGAGGCAAAATGTTTTACAAAAGATCGTGATTGACGATTTGAAAAAGATGGCAGGAGTTATGGATCGCCACATTTGTCTACATTTACAACATTTAGCAGACGCCCTTATCCAGAGCAACTTACAATTACTACAGTCTTACAACCCAAGCAATTGTGGGTTAAGGGTCTTGCTCAAGGACCCAACAGTGGCAGCTTGGCAGAGGTGGGATTTGAACCCTGGACCTTCTAGTCCAGAGTCCAGTACCTTAACCACTAGGCTACCCACATTGATGTCCACAATGTACAGTATTTGACAGGTATGCCAGAACGTCCATGTCCCTGAGAACCTTGTTAGAAAACATGGCATTGTAGGCTCCAAGTACAAGTAGAATTGATGTTTGAATATGCCGGCCACTTCTAAGAAGCCTCTCTTCTGTGCTGACTGAAAAGCTCCACGCTCTTGGATGGTGACCCTCCTGGTACAGCTAGGAGCTGGATTTCCTAATGGGCAGACCACTTTGTCCCACTTTGTCAGGATCAGAAACCACACCTCCAATTCTGGGATCCCCCAACCCCCTGCAGGTCTGCATGCCGAGTCCTATGATGTACACCCCATATTTTCTGATGAAACAATTGTCATCATCACTGGTATTGGTGAGAGGCCTACAGGACAGAGGTGGCAGACCTGATGGCCTAGTGTCAGATCATCGTTCCTTAAATGTTTGCAAAACAAAGAAGATGATTGGGGACTATCAGAGGAGGGCAGTGCAGCACAAACCACTGCTCATTCATCAAACGTAAGCGTGAGCGCTCTTCTTGGTGTCAACATCAGTGAAGTTCTCACTTGGTCACGTAACACAACACAGTTGGTTAAGAAATCACCACAACGACTGCACTTTCTGTGTAGAACATTTATCACTCCAGTGTTTTCAGGAGAACCTACAAAATCATTACAGTGTATTATTTCTATTAGATAGTACTCTGTCTTATGTACACTGTGTATGATCCATATACATGTATACTTTTTAAGGACACCTATGTCTTCTTCGCTGCTATTGCACACAATTGTACAGTATTTTAATTTTGCAGTCAAATTGCATTTATACTGTATACACCCACTGGGTTAGATCCCTCTCTTGGAAATATCTCTGAGAGTTTGGTCCATATTGACATGAAAGCATCGTGCAGGTTTGTTGGTTGCACTTCCTTGATGTGAAGCTCCCTTTCCCCCCACATCCCAATGGTGCCCTGTTGGATTGAAATCTGGTGACTGTGGCGGCCATTTGAGTAAAGTGACGACACCTGTCACCACGCAACTCAAATCACGATTCATCAGTCTACACATCTCTGCGGAACCTTTCTGAATCACACCTTCCATGGTCTGCTAGAAACTTTTAACGCATCTAGATGGGGATGGGGTATTGAATTCTGCAACTGTTTTGGAAGGCTTTTTTCCTGTTTTTGAGAACTGTCATGTTCAGCAGGTGGTCATCTCTGCCTGAAGAGGGTTTGGGCCTTCCGGTTCCTTTCTTTCTCTGAATATCGCCTGTTGTTTCAATGTTGTCATATTACTAACTGATAGCGAAATAGGGTTTACAGTGTCTTCTAAATTTCAGAATAGCTGCAGTTGGCCTGACGAAGACCAGTTATGTATTTTTTGTTTTGTTTTGTTTTTTGACAGCAACCACTGCATGACATTTTGCTTTTTTGTAGCAGATTATCTCACTTGTTTACCTTAGAAGTCACAAGACAGCATATTGTAGATCTCTGACTGTGGATATCTGTGACTCCTGGTTCTACTGGCTTGTTTTTAGGCTAGGTTGTATCCAGTGTAATGGATTACCAACTCATGACAAATCTTCTAAGTAAAAAACAAGAAAAGAGATATTTTGGAAGATTTTGAACACCGAGACAGTTTATTAGGCGCAACTGTTCAACTACTCATTTAACACCAGTATCTAATCAGCCAATCACATGGCAGCAACTCAGTGCTTAGGAATCTTGACACGATCAAGACAACCTAAGAAAGGCTGTTACATTTACAGCATTTAGCAGACGCCCTTATCCAGAGCGACTTACAATTGAGACAATCTTACAATCCAAGCAATTGTGGGTTAAGGGTCTTGCTCAAGTCCAGTACCTTATCCGCTAGGCTACCACAGTCCCCTGGTACATTTCAGATATTGTTTATCTACTGGGGTTTTCATGCACCACCATCACTAGGGTTTATAGAAAACGGTCTGAAAAAGAGAAATTTGCCAACATTGAACCAACATGAAAGCATGGATCCATCCTACCTTTTATAAATGGTTGAGGGTGGTGGTGTAATGGTGTGAGGGATATTTTCTTGGCACACTTTGGGCCCCTTCTTTCCAACTGAGCATCTTTTAAACACTGCAGCCTACATGAATTGTACATCCCCTCATGACCACAGTGTACCCATCTTTTGATGGCTACTTCCAACTGGATGATATGCCATATCACAAAGATTGGATCATCTCACACTGGTTTCTTGAACAGGACAATGAGTTCACTGTACTCAAATGGCCTCCACATTCACCAGTCCTCAATCCACAAGAGCACCTTTGGAATGTGATGGAATGGTTGATTCGTGCCATGGATTTGCAGCCAACAAAACTGCAGCATCATGTCAATAGGGACTAAAATCTCTCACGGGGAGTTTGCAGGTTCTCTCTATGTCTGTGTGGGTTCCCTTCAGTACTTCAGTTAGTTCAATAGTTGTCTGTAAAGTGTCCCAGTGTTAATGATCTTGTGTGTTCTGCGATGGATTGGAGCCCTGTGCTGCCAGTTAGGCCCTAGCTCCCCCTTGATCCTGAACTGTATTAAAATTCTACTTAAAAAAAAAAAAAGTGTGAATTTTAATTTAGAATTTGAATCACAGGGGAGCAAGCAAAATGTTCAATAGGTCCTTCTTTATATATACTTCTATTTTTGTGCTTCTTTATGTAGCACTTAGTATTCTATTGTGTTTTCAATCGATTGTTGTCCAGGAAGTAGTGCAGAGTAAGAATTTCATTGAGTAGTGTAACTACCTGTTTCTTTGTGCATATGGTAATATTCTCTTGAATCTTGAATGCTTGTCTGACATCCTGCTCACTGTGAGTGGAGGCAAATCCACAATGTTTTAAGTTGAAGAAATATTAATTTTAAGTGTTCATTTAAAGCAATGGCTGGATTACCTGTCACATTTTGCAAAAACGTAGCACACATCAGATCAGTTGAGCTCAAATGAAATCCGTGTGTAGAACCAAAGTTTCACGCTTCCACGACTCATACCTGGTGCATCCTTGAGTTACAAGTATGAAAATGGCATATTTGGTCCAAACATCAGACTATACAAACACAGTAAGTCATACAAGAGCAGCCGACCATTTAAGAATTATCTTTGGGGGTGACTTTAGGAATAGATGCAGTATGCATGTGTGTGTTGTTGACTGGTGCGAGTTTCAAGCAGCAGGAACCCTTGTGTTTTGAACCCTTTGGGATTGTTATTTGATTACAAGTATAATGGTATTACCATAGAGTGTCATCCTCTGTCTCTTGGTGCCACCCATGTACACTCGAACCTGCTGTCATGCTCATTAGCTTTTGCTGTCAGTCCTCCTGTAGCAGATGCACAGTTAAGGTTCCTGTGAGCAAGCTTCCTGTGGTTTTAGAAGTTTGTGTTCTACTGTTGTACATGTAAAATTGCAACCCACGATTGTGTGTGGGGGGTGGTTGTGTGCGTGTGTGTGTAAGTGAAAGAGATAGAGAGAGAAATATCAAGTTCAGGTTCATATATTATTGAGTGCGTTTACATGCGTTTCATAATCTGAGAACTGCAGAAAAAAAGATTTTGTCAGTAATCCGATCAACGAGTATACCTGCACTGGAGTAATCAGATAATGGAAACCTCCAGGTTTACATGACTCGGGCAGTAATCAGATTTCTACTTTGCAACCAGCCAGTAATCTCAGAAATGTGTTACATAAACGTCAAACTTTAATATTAAATAATAAAATTATTCATTTTCTCGTGTATATACTGCTTTTCATAGTCTCCCCAAAGTGTTCGATAGCTGTTTCGCTGCCTTTAATTCCGTGGCGTGTGTAATTCCGGGGTTGCCAGATCCAGCAAGGAAAGAAACAGTAAAGTCAGTGGAAAAAGAGTCAAAACAAATAAAAAAATATATATATACACATACAGTATATAATAGCATTTTCTATATTTCTGCATAAATATGACCTAAAACATCATCAGATTTTCACACAAGTCCTAAAAGTAGATACAGAGAAACCAGTTAAACAAATGAGACACAACTATTATACTTGGTCATTTATTTATTGAGGAAAATGATCCAATATTACATATTAGTGAGTGGCAAAAGTATGTGACCCTTTGCTTTCAGTATCTGGTGTGACCCCCCTGTGCAGCAATAACTGCAGCTAAACGTTTCCTGTAGCTGTTGATCAGTCCTGCACACCGGCTTGGAGGAATTTTAGCCCATTCCTCCGTA
>JAJAGP010007172.1:0-15292 GCA_025084515.1 Ancistrus triradiatus | reverse complement strand
TATTGGAAGAATGTTTTGTGGACGGATGAGACCAAAATATAACTTTTTGGTTTAAAAGACAAGCGTTATGTTTGGAGAAAGGAAAACACTGCAATCCAGCATAAGAACCTTTTCCCATCTGTGAAACATGGTGGTGGTAGTATCATGGTTTGGGCCTGTTTTGCTGCATCTGGGCAGGACGGCTTGCCATCATTGATGGAACAATGAATTCTGAGTGATATCAGAGAATTCTAAAGGAAAATGTCAGGACATCTGTCCATGACATCTGTTCACATACTTTTGCCACTCACTAATATGTAATATTGGATAATTTTTCCTCAATAAATAAATGAGCAAGTATAATATTTTTGTCTCATTTGTTTAACTGGGTTCTCTTGATCTACTTTTAGGACTCAAGGTGACTTTGGCATTCAAAATTATAGAGCTACAAAACAGACGCTGTTTAATATGGTAAGTTGGGGTTGTTTACCTCCAAAAGCGCTCTAACGTTGTTGGTATGCATGGCATCGTGGTCTCCATAATTACCAGGAGGTTTAAAATGAAGATCTGCCAAGAAGCTGCAACTGGGTCATGCTTGGATCCTATAGCAGCTTCTAAATCCATAAAACATGGTTCAGTGGGCACATTTCACATCCTGGCCACACAGCAAAAGAGGATCATGGCACCTCGTGTTCATGGCATTTCAGGGT
Organism: Ancistrus triradiatus; assembly: GCA_025084515.1. NCBI lineage: Eukaryota > Metazoa > Chordata > Actinopteri > Siluriformes > Loricariidae > Ancistrus > Ancistrus triradiatus. The sequence goes on along the minus strand of JAJAGP010007172.1, from coordinate 14,603 downwards.
CCAGTTTCTGTAAGCTGTGTGGCTATTACGTCATGACTGAGCTGTTTCACCTCCAAAACAATTAAAATCACAATAACAGCACACAGGTAACTGAGGCAGCACTGACCGACTCCCAGGGTTGGTATACTGAGATAGCAGTGCAAGGCTGTATTCTTTACACAGAAATAGGGAGGGACAAGAAGGATCCAGAGATGGATGTAGAGAAAGTTCAACCACTAAATGACAGCAAATGAGCTGGGATTGCTCAGGCAACAGTGCATTTTAAAAGATCCTGCCAATGCAGACCATTAAAAACTGAAACAACAGGGTTAGCTGAGTGACAAAGGGAGAGAGATTGGGCGAGAGACTGAGAGAGGAAGGGATAGAGAGAGAGAGTGAGTTGTCCTGGATCTGTGTGTGCTTGTCTCTTCCCCTGGTGACTTCCCAGCAACATACTGCAGCTTTAAAATAGGGCAGAACCAAGAAATGTGTACACACTGCACCCGCCGTACTGCAGCTCCCCAGATGGGAGTAAACAGAGGAAAAGCCAAATTGATAAAGAGTTTACTTTTAATTTAATCCGGCCAGACCTTATGCTGCTGTTATTTACACTGATTATTGCAAACAGGTACCTGTTATTAAAGGTGCAGTAGATGTCAAAGCACTTTGTGAGGTTCTCCTCACATTCAGGTAGCTGTTAGTAGCCTAGGGATTTAGATTAAGATATTGGAAGAACTGAAACATTGTCCACAATTTGTTATGTTTTGTTGAATATTTCCAGGTCTAGAAGCTTGCATTAAGTCCATAAATTAAGCCATAAGGCCTTAAATATTTTGAATTAGGCATTCTCAGCTGCTATCTTTTCGGTTTGGTATCTTCAGTACCGTAGGATTAAGACCTGCAGATGTTGTGGTAACTTGTTGCACCAGACAATGTGCAACCACAAATCAGGGAACGTTGGGAAAATGTATGGAAAATGCAAATAAAACAAACTGTAGTGTTCTTTACATTTTCTTTGATTTGTATTTCATTGCAGACAGTATGAACCCAAGATATTTCATGTTTTTTTCTGGTCACCTTCATTTCATTTCAATAACCATCCATTCCTGCACTTCACGCCTGCAGCACATTCCAAATAAAGTTGGGATGTTGGCAATTAAGGGCTAGTAATGAGATAAAAAATGAAATAATGATGTGATTTCAAACAGGTGATGTCAATGGGTGATTATACTCATGAGTTGGTACAAAAGCAGTATCCATGAAAGGCTGAGTCTCTAAGGAGTGAAGATGGGCATAGGATCTCCAGTTTATCAACAAATGCATGAGAAAATTAATGAAATCCTTAAAAACAATGTTCCTCAGAGAAAGATTGGAATGAATTTCCATATTTGTCCCTCTACAGTGCATAATATCTTTGAACGATTCAAGGAATCTCAGGAATTTCAGCTCATAAAGGTTAAGAGCACAAGGCTAAATTAAAGGTCCATGATCTCCGATCCCTCAAGAACCATCATTCATCAATAGCTGATAGAACCACATGGGCAAGGGATTATTTATCAAACCTTTATCAAGCACTACAATACAGAGTTACATTCACAAATGCCACTTAAAACGTTATTGTGCAAACAAGAAGCTTTCTGTACCCACAACCTTCTTCTTTTATTCACCACCCTAAGCTCATGACCAGGTCTGTAGACCGGTTAACTCATGCTCTCTTTTCCTTCTGGGATGTGTAATTTGGTCTTCAATGTTCAACTGTCATGAACAACCCTTCCTTTTTAACCACTGGTTACCTTAGTGTTACCGAACTACCTAGCATCAGCTAACTCTGCCAAATTCGCTGTCTGTGACTTCAACGCTCTCCCCGGCTGACGTCGCCCATTATAAAGGTCTCCTGAAAGTCTCGACATCAGCTTCGGATCTAGCTGCATTTTCATCCGTCACATATTCATCTTCGACAATACAAAATCAATTTACGCCTCTCACTAAATCCATTTTACCGATCTCCTTTGCGCCCAAAATCGACGTCGTGCATAAAACAGTCTGCCACTCTAAATGCTAGATCTGTGATGTAACTGCTCACGACTTGTTTTGTGAAGAGTCGGAGGAAACCTGAAGCTCTAGCATGTCTGGGGTTTGTGTTACTCTCACCGGCGTCTCATTGGATTCATCAACCTTCCGGAAAGTGGACAAAGCGAGGCAGGAGGTATCTATTCTCTCCTGTAGTGAGAACCCAATCCCACAGTGGTAATTATGAGCAGTCTTCCTATTTTTGGACAGAATCGCCATATTGACCATGCACTGCAGCAAACCAGGTCATGAGTTTCCTGAGACCTTTAACCACAGAACCAGTGAAGCCCCATTTACTCATTACTACCACTCATTAATGCCATAATCTGTTCATTATTTAGCAAACAAGCCATTCACCATGACCTCATTGCATAAACGCACCACCTGACCTTCACCTTGAAGGCCCCAAATGGGAATGGAACCCACTTGCTCAGAAACTGCCAGTTCCAGCAGCAGTTTCTTACCACTGAGCTACTGAAGGACTGTGGTGGTGCTGCAGTTAAGATACTGGACTGTGGACTAAATGTCTGTGGACATTTTTGGTAGGTGGACTATTTTTAGAAACTCCAGCAGCACTGCTGTGTCTGGCCCAGTCATACCAGCACAACACACTCACACACAACCACATCCTGTGGGAGTCCTGACCATTAGAGAACAGAGTGAAGGGGACGAACAAAGTATGTAGAGAAACAGATGGACTACAGTCTGTAATTGTAGAACTACAAAGTGCTTCTATGTGGAAAGTGGAACTGATAAAATGACGAATCCTGGGCATCAACACTCGTGCCTGCATATGATACCTGAGTCAACTGGAAAGCATGAATGGGGCTCTATCCCAGGTCCCTGCAATGGTCGGTTGGCGTATTAGATGGTTGGCTACACCACCTAAGCACCTATTTAGCATTACTGAAGCTGTTATTTAAGTGACATGGTCTAAAGCAAGACGTGAGAAGTCGTGGAAACCAGGTAGACAAAAATCCAATTAAAATGTCTTTGAGCTCCAGATGCTTAAGATCGCAGCACAATGTGATGTGGCTCTGATTACCCCCCGAGTTGTCACCGGTGCCATTTGTCTCCTCTGTTGCTATGGAGTCACAGCACGGAAAGCCCAGGAGACCCGACGATGGAGCAGGAAGAAGCAGGAAGAACACCTCAGTGTGAATAATATTCTGTTTTTGAATAATGCTGACCGAAAAATTGCTCGCTGAAAAAGAGCCAGCATCAATTTTCCGGTGGGCTGCTCGGCCTTCTGGGATACTGCGCATGCAAAGTACGCTCCGGCGCAAATTAAACCGATGGCGCATCCATCAGGCAGCTATCGAATGACTTAGCTTAAGGTTTATTAAAGGTGTGCTTGGAAAATGTGGGTCAATTCCATTCCAAAGTTTTTACGCACACACACACACACACACTCTCCCAGCTTTAGAATGATGTACCTTTGTCTCAGTCTTGTTTGATATGGGTCTAGTTCTAGGTCTTCTTTGATACTGGTTTTGGGTTTTTCTTGGTCTTGCTTGATCTTGGTCTTGTTTTGGTCTATATGGGTCTCATTCTAAGTTTTCCTTTATATGGGCTTTTGGTCTTGCTTGAAATTGGTCTTTCTCTTCTTGGTCTTATTTGATATGGGTTTTTGTTTTGACCAATAATTTTCTTGCTTATTTCAAGGTCTTAACCATTAAATGTATTGGTCTTGAAATCAGTCTTTTCTATAAAACAAGTATATAAGACTTTTTTGGTCTCATTTAATATAAGTCTTGGTCTTGATCTTTTAATGTATTGGTTTTGACCATTAAAAGTCTTGCTTTTGATGATTATGGGTCTTGTCTTTGTCTTGGTCTTGCTCGATATGGGATTTGATCTCGTCTTGGTTTTTGACTTCTAGTGCCTTGGTCTTGACCATTAAAAGTCTTGTCTTGTCCTGGTCTTGTCTATTACGAGTCTTCTCTTGGTCTTGGTCTTGGTCTCGCTCGATATGGATCTTGGACTTGTCTTGGTCTTGCTTATTATGTGTCTTCTCTTGGTTTTGGTCTTGCTTAATATGGGTTTTGGTCTTGTCTTGGTCTTATTTATTATGAGTCTTGATTTCTGCCTTGGTCTTGCTTGATATGGGTCCTTATTCTTGTCTTGGTCTTTCAATGTATTGGTCTTGACCATTAAACGCCTTGGTCTTGTCTTTGTCTTGGCCTTGCTTATTATGTGTCCACTCTTAGTCTTGATCATGGTCTTGATTGATGAGTTTTAGTCTTGTTTTGGTCTTGGACTTTGTGTCTTGGTTTTGACCATTAAAAGTCTAATATGTTTAATATGAGTCTTGGTCTTGCTTGATATATGTCTTCTCTTGACCTTTTTCTCACTCAGTATGGATCTTGGACTTGTCTTGGTCATTTAATGTCTTGGTCTTTTCTTGGTCTTGCTTAATATGCCTTGCTCTTGCTCTCACTTTGATATGGGTCTTGGTCTCTGTCTTTTAATATCTTGGTCTTTACCATTAAAAGCCTTGGAATTGTCCTTGTCTTTGTTTTGGTCTTGCTTGATATGTGTCTTCTTCTTGACATAAGTCTAAGACCAAGCCCAAGAAGATACACATATAAAGGAAGACCTGTCTTTTGATCAAAGTACACCTTATAGTTTAGCATTTGGAACGTTCCTTCAAACAATGTGTCTCCAGCTGAGGTTCTAGTAAGAGCTAGACATTAATACTAGCATTGAGGTTATAGACTAACTGTGAGACATTATATCAAGACATTATAGGTACTTAGTAATGCTCATAACTACCAATCACCATCAAGCTATGAGACAGAGCCAAACAGTAAATGAACCCGCAAACAAACATGTGAAGGCGCAAACGCTACTCATGATTTCCATTCGCACATTCATCATCTAATATGTCCATTGGCGTACAAAACATACTCTAGTGATTAAGGTCATTTATCACCTGTGACAGATGAGCTGCCTGTGTAAAATTAAAGTATTGATCATCAGCAGTTACTTTGTGGATCACAGTTAGATTTATGACATTGAGGAATGTGAGGGAGAATCAGAAGGACAGGTGATTACAAGAACATATATCAGGAGGAGTTATCATCATCATCATCATCATCATCTTTTCCGCTTATCCAATCCAGAGTCACGGTGTAGTATTACCATTCCGTGTAACAATCCATCATGTTATGTAACAGGTGACTCAATGAGGTTGTTGCCTGTTAAGGAGTGATCGTTCAGGGAAAGCATGACTCTAGATGTTCCTGTGTATCATTTATGACAACCAAATCTACTATCATATACTGTCATTAATTACAGGCATCAGTCTGTCTGGTGATGTGCTCAGCTTTGAACCCCTAGATTGGACAGTATTTGCTTGTTTTTCAGTCAAATCTTGCGGTGAGCGACAATTAACCGCCCTCTTCTATGCTCTCTATTAGATTTAGGTCAGGACTCTGACTTGGCCCCTTAAGGACATTTGCCTTCCTATCCTTATGCCCCTGCCTTGTGTTTTGGCAGTGTGTTTTAGGGTCTTGTCGTGCTAGAAGGTGAAGCACTCACCCATCTACAGCTGTCTAGCAAAAAGCTCTGACTTCTCTAGAATTTAGATACACTTGGCAGCATGCTGGCCAGTTCCCCAGTCCTCACTGAAGAGATCACCCCCACACAGAGATCACAGTGTTGCCACCACCATTCTTCGCAATAGGTACAGTGATGCTTGTAGGTTTGTGAACCCTTTAGAATTTTCCACATTTCTGAATAAATATGACCTAAAACATCATCAGATTTTCACACAAGTCCTAAAAGTAAATAAAAAAAACCCAGTTAAACAAATGAGACACAAATATTATACTTGGTCATTTATTTATTGAGGAAAATGATCCAATATTACATATTAGTGAGTGGCAAAAGTATGTGCTTTCAGTAGTGGTGGACCCCCCGTGCAGCAATAACTGCAGCTAAACATTTACTGTAGCTGTTGATCAGTCCTGCACACCGGCTTGGGGAATCTTAGCCCATTCCTCAGTACAGAACAGCTTCAGCTCTGGGATGTTGGTGGTTTCATCACATTAAGCTGCTCGCTTCAGGTCCTTCCACAACATTTCCATTGGATTAAAGTCAGGACTTTGACTTGGCCATTCCAAAACATTAACTTTGTTCTTCTTTAACCATTCTTTGGTAGAATGACTTGTGTGCTTAGGGTCGTTGTCTTGCTGCATGACCCACCTTCTCTTGAGATTCAGTTCATGGACAGATGTCCTGACTTTTTCCTTTAGAATTCTCTGATATAATTCAGAATTCATTGTTCCATCAATGATAACAAGCCATCCTAGACCAGATGCAGCAAAACAGGCCCAAACCATGATATTACCACCACCATGTTTCACAGATGGGATAAGGTTCTTATGCTGGAATGCAGTGTTTTACTTTCTCCAAACATAACTCTTTTCTTTTAAACCAAAAGGTTCCATTTTGTTCTCATCCGTAAACAAATCATTCTTCCAATAGCCTTCTGGCTTGTCCACGTGATCTTTAGCAAACTGCAGACATGCAGCAATGTTTTTTTTGGAGAGCAGTGGCTTTTTCTTTGCAACCCTGCCATGCACACCATTGTTGTTCAGTGTTCTTCTGATGGTGGACTCATGAACATTAACATTATTAATGTGTGAGAGGCATTCAGTTGCTTAGAAGTTACCCTGGGGTCATTTGTGACCAACTATTACACACCTTGCTCTTGGAGTGATCTTTGTGGGTCGACCACTCCTGGTGAGAGTAACAATGGTCTTGAATTTCCTCTATTTGTACACAATCTATCTGACTGTGGATTGGAGTCCAAACTCTTTTTGAGATGGTTTTGTAACCTTTCCAGCCTGATGAGCATCAACAACTCTTTTCTGAGGTCCTCAAAAATCTTCTTTGTTCATGCCATGATTCACTTCTACAAACATGTTGTGAAGAGCAGACTTTGATAGATCTCTGTTCTTTGAATAAAACAGGGTGCCCACTCACACCTGATTGTCATCCCATTGATTGAAAACACCTGACTCTAATTTCACTTTCAAATTAACTGCCAATCCTAGAGGTTCACATACTTTTGCCACTCACTAATATGTAATATTGGATCATTTTCCTCAACAAATAAAGCAAGTATAATATTTTTGTGTCATTTGTTTAACTGGGTTCTCTTTATCTACTTTGAGGTCTTGTGTGAAAATCTGATGATGTTTTAGGTCATATTTATGCAGAAATATAGAAAATTCTAAGGGTTCACCAAAACTTTCAAAGCACCACTGTGGTGATTATTTTGAGGGTGTGCTGTGTTAGATCAGTGCTTGGGCTCACTACCATAAAATTCATTTGAAACATGGCATCAGAATTCAGTTTATGAGGGTGTGTTTTTGTTTTGATGTTTGTTAACCCATACTATTTGGTCAGCGGTTCACAGGAGTGTGTATGGAGCCTGTTTCTGGTGAGGAGGTAGGCCTGCTCTCTATGCATTTCAATCCAGGGGATGCTGAATGCAGATGATTCGCTCCCCTCCTCAGCTACAACCAATCTGCCTGTACAGGCTGGAATGGCACCACCGTGACTCCAACCTTCCACGATGTTGGTTCTATCAAAGGGCTGCATCACCTGAATGCTGATTGTTGTCACATGCACAGACTGACCAGTCTCAGCCATATAGACCTGTAAGTCCTTCAGCGTTGTGACTCGGTAGCTTCCCTGATCCATATCCTTCTGCCTCAGTCATCCAGTTTGGACGGACAACCCAAATTTAGGCAAGATGTTATTGGTGCTGTACACTGTCCACTTCTCAGCAATCCTTTGAACAGTAAAATACTTTTCAAAACCAACAACTCATGGTAAAATCTCTGTGTTACCATGCTCTAGTAGTAGTGGCATCCTCTAGGAACAGCCGGTTTTATAGGGAATCCAAACCACTACGGCTCATGTCAAGAGGGGGTGCAATTCGCCTGGTGTGTGATCTAGAAGGTGATTGGTTGTACCTAAGTTTAGTTTATAATGGTAACTCTAAAGAGGCTGATTCTCTTATCCAAACTAGGTTTTTACTAATTACATTTTAGTAATTGACCAAAATTATTTAAACTTTGGTATTCAGGGTTATCACGTGTAAGCTGTAAAAAAGATGAAGTCATATTCAGGGTGTAATGTGGCAAAAGGTCAGGATTTTGACAGGGTGTGATTTTCTAGAGGGATTGTAAATCGGTTTGTAAATCACTGCAGTGCTGAATTACCAGGTCTTAGAACCCCTAAAATACTGAAAGTAAATTTTTGTTTTTTTGTCTTTAAAACAGAAGTTTGTTTCTGATAAGCTGAAAAAATGTTAAAACCATAGAAAGTATATGGTGTAAATGTATTTTTTTATCATTGAAAATACAGCAGTCCCCCATGCCTCCAAAAAGGTATGTTCCAAGTGATGGATTTGTGGCTCACAGGCTCAGCAAAAAGTAGGTTTTCTCAGATTTGCTGGTGTCTTTTCAGTCACAGTGTCCCTACCCAAAAAGTCAGATCTTCCTTCTTCACAAGTGTGGGAATGACAGTCCAACATTATGTTAAATGTACAAGTTTCCTTTCAATAAAAAAAAAAAAAGTAGCCATGGTTTTAGTAGCCATGGTCGTATTAGTTTTTCTAAAATAATATACATACAGTGGGGCAAAAAAAGTATTTAGTCAGCCACTGATTGTGCAAGTTCTCCTACTTAGAAAGACGAGAGAGGTCTGTAATTTTCATCATAGCTACACTTCAACTATGAGAGACAAAATGAGAAAAATATCCAGGAAATCACATTGTAGGATATTTAAAGAATTTAATTGGAAATTATGGTTGAAAATAAATATTTGGTCACCCAGATACAAGCAAGATTTCTGGCTCTCACAAACTTGTAACTTCAACTTTAAGAAGCTTTTCTGTCCTCCACTCATTACCTGTATTGATGGCACCTGTTTGATCTTGTTATCTGTATAAAAGACACCTGTCCACAGCCTCAATCAATCAGACTCCAAACTCAACCATGGCCAAGACCAAAGAGCTGGAAATCACATTGTAGGATATTTAAAGAATTTAATTGGAAATTATGGTGGAAAATAACTATTCGGTCAATAACAAAAGCTCACTCAATACTTTGTAACATAACCTTTGGTGGCAATGACAGAGGTCAAACGTTTTCTGGTAGTCTTCACCAGGTTGGCCACACACTGTTAGCTGGTTATTTTGGGCCCATCCTCCATGCAGATCTCCTCTAGAGCAGTGTGATGTTTTGGGGGAAACACAGACTTTCAAACTCCATCCACCACATTCTTGCATGAGGTTGAGGTATGGAGAGGCTGGCCCACTCCAGGACCTTGAAATGCTTTTACGGAGCCACTCCTTCCGTTCTCGAGCGGGCTTGGTGTTTGGGATCATTGTCATGCTGGAAGACCCCAGCCACGTTCCATCTTCAATTCTCTCACTGATGGGAAGGAGGTTTGGCTTAAAATCTCACCATACATGGCCAGTCCATTCGTCCCCTACCACGGATCACGTCCCCCCTTGTCCCATCTGCATAAAAACAGCCCCAAAGCATGTGTTTCCACCCCCATGCTTCACAGTAGGCATGGTGTTCTTAGGATGCAAACTCAGGCGATTCTTCTTCTTCCAAACACGATGGGGGTGGTGAGCTTTTACCAAAACAGTTCTATTTGGGTTTCATCTGACCCACATGATATGCTCCCAATCTCTTGTGGGAACCATCCATATGCTCTCTATGGGCAAACGTTCAGAGGGCCTGGGACATGTACTGCTTAAGCGGGGGGCACGCATTGCACTGCAGGATTGAGTCACTTCGCGTAGTGTGTTTTGATGGTAGCTTTGTACTTGGTTCCCAGCACTCTGCAGGTCATTCATTCAGGGTCCCTCTGTGTAGTTCTGGGATTTTGATCACGTACTCAGATCATTTTGACCCACGGGCATGAGGATCTTGCGTGAGGAGCCCCAGATCGAGGGAGATTATCAATGGTCTTGTATGTCTTCCATTTTCTTACAGTTGCTCCCACTGTTGCTTTATTCACACCAACCTGCTTGTCTATTGTAGATTCACTCTTAACTGCTGGTGTCTTTTGACAGCTCTTTGGTCTTGGCCATGGTTGAGTTTGGAGTCTGACGGTTTGAGGCTGTGGACAGGTGTCTTTTATACAGGTAACGAGGTCAAACAGGTGCCATTAATACAGGTAACGAGTGGAGGACAGAAGAGCTTCTTAAAGAAGATTTTACAGGGCGGTGAGCCAAAAATCTTGTTTGTTTGTGGGTGACCAAATACTTATTTTCCACCATGATTTACAATTAAATTCTTTTAAAATCCTACAATGTGATTTCCTGGATTTTTTTTCTCATTTTGTCTCTCATTACAGACCTCTCTCATCTTTCTAAGTAGGAGAACTTGCACAATCAGTGGCTGACTAAATACTTTTTTTGCCCCACTGTATGTATATTATTTTAGAAAAACTAATATGACCATGGCTACTAAAATAAACATAAATTAAGGAAAATCTGACCATTTACTATCATAGAATCTGAAAAAAAACTATAATTGTAGTGAGTGCTGGGCGGTACGACCAAAAATCACTGTATTTTAAAAGATTATGCCGGTTTTGCGATATATCACAGTATTTATGGCCAAGCATGACTGGGCTTCTATACACAGTAGGTTTGTAGCTTATTCCACTGTACATAGAATATAAAAAAATAATCATTAATGGTTTCCTATAGAGTTTACTTTACCCTACAAAATTACACAATATAGCAGGGATGAAGCAATATTAAAACATCTGCATGAAACATCTGCAGAACGTACGAACAGTTTCTATAGTGCAAACAGCAATGTATTAAAAACAGAATTTAAAAAAGAGATATGCCTTTTTTTGGCTGAAGTATTTTCTCCCTAGTAAGACCTTGAACCCGGTGTTTCATTCATCGCTCTGAACCCGTCTCTCTCTCTTTTGAACTGTATTGTTACTGAGGTCATAATGTGGATCCACCATTTGCTTTTCCTGTCATGTTCAGTGCCTCGAGCAAATGCCTCTTCAAGTGATGTCTGAGCCTTTAGTTTCACTGGAGCTATTGGTTACCTGTAATCTAACACACTTCCTGTATTCCATCACACGTTTTCTGCTCTTCCAACAGCAGCCTGACAAACTTTAAAACCAAAAAACTTCCTAACTGCAGACACAGCTCCTTTCTTTTGCATCTCCGGTCTCACTTTCTTTATCCTCCTTCTCTGTTTTCTTTAATCTACCACAGCAATGGATTCTCTCCCAGCTCTTAACAGACAGTTATGCTAGGCTAGGCTAGTCTATGCTGTGGTGTATGTTATGCTAGTGAGCTGTACCAAGTATGCACACAGAGCTCAGTAGTGCCTCTAGAGGTGAAGAATATTATGTTATTTTCTGCCTATTGAAGCATTACTGCTGTTGTTTCAGCTATGCTAAGGTATGGCGTTATAAGAAAACTTATTCTGTATGGGAATTTAGAAACAGTATACCAGTGTACCGCCCCGCACTAACTCTAATCTAAACTAATCTGCTCATATGAATTTGTTTAAGGAAAAACTTCCATGTTAATACCATGTGTTATATTTCAGTGCTATAATAACAGCAATAATGCTTCCAAACACTGTACACAACGCAAACAATTAATCTGCGATACTGAAACTGAGAATTTACATATCACTGAATCACAGATTAATTAGCGTACACAGCTGCAGTGATGAGGAACCCCCAGGGAACCATACGGCCTTATTAGGATGCAATAATAAGAGAAACAACTGCAGACCTCACGGGTTCAAAATGCAATTTACTCCCCAATTTAAAGTGAATAAAAAATAATGATTACTCCACTCTACGGTCAATTTAAAATCCCACTTACACAGCACATGTAAGTAGAGGAGGATACAGTCATAATAACTGGCTGCAAAATCCAATTAACTCCCAGAAAAACCTAACCTAAAGTGAATAAAGAAGCCCATGAAGCTAGAGACGTCACAATGCGATTTACTAGGAAAGGTAAATAATGAATTCATTATTTAATTAACAAATTAATCAACTAATTAATTAATACATAAACAGTAGTGTCTAGTCTCCTGGATCACAAACCACAGATAAGTGAATGAGTTATTTTAATATTTATATTATTTGAAACAACATACATCTTTTAACTGCAGACATTGGGACCCTATAGATTAAGAGACTGACCCTTATCATAGTTTAATACTTATGCTGTTGAAACACCTGGATGAACTTACTGTATGACCTTACTCAGGGCCTGCTCGTCTTACTGCGCTTCAGATGTTGAGCCATTTTTGCATCTTAAGCTTTAACCAACATTATCAGCAAAGTATATCAAACTAAAGACTGATAAATGAACAGGCTGAAGTCGGGGTGGAGTTTAGTCCTGCAGGTGTTGATTCAGCCCAGGATTTGTGTGTAACTGCAACACTAACTCAATGCGAAAGAATAAATGAAGATAAAAAGACACGCAATGCTGGAAGAGCTCGGACTCACCTCGAGCTGCACACACTTCACACACCCTGCTCCGGCATCCTCTGTCTCAGAGACCCACAAAGCACACAAATCCAACACAACTGGGTGAGAACTGGCAAGAGCCTGAGGAGGGAGAGCGAGCGAGCGAGGTAGTGAGTGAGTGGTGGAGAGAGGGAGAGAGAGTGTGAGTTAGATACGCCTCAGAACAGGCAGGAGGGGGATGAACTCCAGAAAAAGAGAGGAAATATAAGCACCCAGGAGGATGCATCTGGATCACACACACACACACACACACACACACACACACAATGAAATGAAGAGGCATTCCATAGACCCTTCTCCTCTCTGTAAAGATGTGCTGGAATTATGCATAATAATCATTTTGAGATGTCACTAAACACACTCCAAATAACAGACGGTGCTGCTGGGAATTTGGGCAAATTTGCATTACACAGCTGCAGAGGATCTACATTTGCCATGGTGGTAAACTCTCTCTCTTTTCATCTCCTCTCTCTTCTTTTTGCGCTCATTCCTTCTGTCACTCACCTCTTTCCCAAGTCTTTACCCATTTCTGTTCCTTCTAAACATGTCCCACGATGCAAGGCTCACATTAGCAACCCATCCTCCTCTAGCCCTGACCTGGCACCACAAGTAAGTTTATTTATGATTTAAAGGACTGTAATGTACTTTATGGCCACTAGTTGCACTGTAGAGTAAAAACATTGAATGAGAAGGTGTGTCCAAACATTTGGCTGATACTGTATATACTGTATATATACAGTGGGGCAAATAAAGTATTTAGTCAGCCACTGATTGTGCAAGTTCTCCTACTTAGAAAGATGAGAGAGGTCTGTAATTTTCATCATAGCTACACTTCAACTATGAGAGACAAAATGAGGAAAAAATCCAGGAAATCACATTGTAGGATTTGTAAAGAATTTAATTGTAAATCGTAGTGGAAAATAAGTATTTGGTCACCCACAAACAAGCAAGATTTCTGGCTCTCACACGCCTGTAACTTCTTCTTTAAGAAGCTCTTCTGTCCTCCACTCGTTACCTGTATTAATGGCACCTGTTGGACCTCGTTATCTGTATAAAAGACACCTGTCCACAGCCTCAAACAGTCAGACCCCAAACTCATAATCATTAGCTGACTAAATACTTTTTTGCCCCACTGTATATCAATTGGATAGTAGAGCACAAAAACTGCCTGAGATGCATAAGGAACCAGAGGAACCAGGCTCAAATGGGAAACCCAACCACCTCTGGGTGAGAGCAAACAGAAGTAAGTCCTTAAAGTCAAACATAATTTAATTTAAACCAAGCAGTATTTATACTGTAGTATTTATGAAATTTATATGTGTATATTTATAAAAATATACATATAGTACTATGCAAAAATATTAGGACAGCCTGCACACACAGACCAAAAGAATAAAGTGATTCATTGCAAATCTTTTTCGGCCAAACTTAACGTGGCTTCTTCATTTTTTTCCATTTTAACTCATTTTCTCTTCTCAACACAACTAAACCTTTAGCTATAAACCACATATAAGCTGGGTATTTTTCTTTTAACATCCCAACAGAGTAGACCTGTACACATACGTCCTTACAAAATAATAACAAATGATTCATTACGTGCAATAAGTGCCTACTCTACCTTTATAAACATATAAATAAATATATACGTATATACATATAAAATACATATAATTACTTTATACAGAGTGATTTTATATGCAGATCTCTTCTCGGTGAGGTTGTTGTTTTAATTTTATTTAACATGTGCAAATTGGATTTTGACAAACTCAGTGCACCTCAGAGCAGACAAAGCCTTGCTGTCAGGGTAGCCGCCGATTCGCATCCGCGCCAGCAGAGGGCGCCGTCACCTGAATACTAGGTTGCCGCTTCCGTTCAGCATAAAAGGCGTTGAAGAAGATCAGTTGGTGCGAGGTCTCGTCCAGTTATTGGTACGTTTCTGAGCGGTTATTTCAAGTGGTTATTTTGCGATCTGGTATACGACTTACGTTTCTGAC
>JAJAGP010007171.1:0-15307 GCA_025084515.1 Ancistrus triradiatus | reverse complement strand
GCCATTCCAAAACATGAACTTTATTCTTCTTTAACCATTCTTTGGTAGAACGGCTTGTGTGCTTAGGGTCGTTGTCTTGCTGCATGACCCACCTTCTCTTGAGATTCAGTTCATGGACAGATGTCCTGACATTTTCCTTTAGAATTCTCTGATATCATTCAGAATTCATTGTTCCATCAATGATGGCAAGCCGTCCTGGCCAGATGCAGCAAAACAGGCCCAAACCATGAACCTACCACCACCATGTTTCATAGATGGCATAAGGTTCTTATGCTGGAATGCAGCGTTTTCCTATATCCATTAATACCGCTTTTCTTTTAAACCAAACATTTCTATTTTGCTCTCATCTGTCCACAAAACATTCTTCCAATAGCCTTCTGGCTCGTCCACGTGATCTTTAGCTTACTGCAGACAAGCAGCAATGTTCCTTTTGGAGAACAGTGGCTTTCTCCTTGCAACCCTGCCATGCACACCATTGTTGTTCAGTGTTCTTCTGATGGTGGACTCATGAACATTAACATTAGCCAATGTGAGAGAGGCCTTCAGTTGCTTAGAAGTTACCCTGGGGTCCTTTGTGACCTCGCCAACTATTACACGCCTTGCTGATGTGATGGATGAGAATCTGTGGGAGATGTGTGGCAAACAATGTGTGTGCCCAAACCTATCTCATCTTGCATTCGGTTTAGACCCAACAGGGTACAGTTTTCCCCCAATAAACCTATCCTTTTGCTCCAATATTGTAATCACTTACATATATCATTACATTCACACAACTCCTTCATGGGGAGTTCTTCGCTTCCAAGTTCATCAACATTCTGCCCTGCTGTCCTTAAAGCCCACAGATAATTGGTTTGCCAGGTTTGACTGAGAACTTTGCTGGCTTGCTTAGAAACTTGACCTCAAGACCATCTTGAAAATGCACTGGAATACCAAAGCTTATTGTCATTTATCGGGTGTCCAAAAATCACAGTCTGGGTATCAAAACACTGCACACTACTGAAGCCACCGGTGTATTCATTTGCCATACTAACTCACTACGCGGTACGGCATAGAGGAACTGCCTATACGTGTACATTTGTATGCGCAGCGCTTAGCAGGTGTCCAGAGTGACTTACAGAAGTTCTTCATATTCTGCTTAGTAGACATTTTAGCGACTTACAATTTATACATTCTCACACGATACAATCTCAGCAGTTCTGCGTTAGGCGCCCGACAGAGGCATATTTCCAGCGCTGGTTCTGACACCGTTCTATTTGGATATAAACTGCCCCTTTCCCTCCTCTCAGAACAAAATGCTTAGACGCCTGCTCAGGAGAATAAAGCAGGAAGAATAAATCAGGCTTTAAGCATATTCTACTTGAAGGAGAAACCACTTCCACAACGGAGGGCTTTTCTTTATTTTGGCAGAGCAGTGACATGCTGCAGACTGAAGCAGCTTTGATGCAGAACATGGGTACAACGAAGTATTTCAGTAGACAAGCTGGAAGGTGGAGGGATCCGCCGAAGCTCCTGTGTGAGTGCGGGGTGGGCGGGTATGCTAAGGACAGTGCTGATGTCATTACAAATTCTGACTCAGCAGTTTCAGCCTGAGGGGTAAGAGAACTGCGACTGTGAGCCGGACAATACCTCCCCACAAACGCACAAAGTACAATATGTTAACTGAAGGTGAAGTGAACCTCTGACAGAAGCAGGCCCATAAAGCTAAATAAAGACGTCACACCCCTAGGGGAACCAGCAGCGCTTCCTCCTGAGAACATGTCTAACATGTTATATAGCACGTCGCTCTATTCCTGTGTTACACCAAGTCCTGTGTTCAGTGCTAATGGCTAGATTAATGATAGATGTACTAAAAGGGTGAATTTAAAATAAAGCTACGATTTCTTAATTTATTTCATTGTGCCCTACAGCAAGAGATGTACTAATGGGTTTTCTGCACAAGCAATTGCTGAGCTTTTTAATTATGCATTTTAAGTATGTACTGGTGCTGTGTGTTGTATATAATATTTACTATATAATATTCACTCACCATTATTTCGTACACCTGTTCAACTGCTCAACGCAATTAGTTAATCAACCAAGCAAATTGCACAATCAGTGGCTGACTAAATACTTTTTTGCCCCACTGTATATTGCTGCATGTAATATACACTATATTCAATAATATACAATACATCCTGGTGCAGTATTAAGTACATACTATGGTGCAGTGTGTGTACTATACAATACACAACTGCAGAACGATGTATAAAGTGTACATGGTGCAGTATGTAGTGTGCAAGTATGACAGAAACAATATTATTGTTTTTTCAAACTGAAATGTTTGGAAATGTGAGAGACATCAGATGCCATTAACACCTCTGTGCCTGTGTGTGTGCGCTGACAAAATTGCACAGGTTTGCTTTGGCTTTATGCTTTAGTGAAAGCCAGCAGGATTTAATGCATTATGGTCGCACAAATCCATTGTGCGTCTACACACCAGACAAAACCTTTTAACCATGACGTCTACAGCATGAAGTGCGGCAATTTCGCAACTTCTATTTTCTACTTTTTATGTCCTACTAAGAATCTATAAAGGATACATTAACAGTTTTGCCAGACAGAGTATGAAAGAAAGGGAAACGGGCAGATGTAGAGGAAAAACAAAGAAGCCTTATGATTAGTCTCTGCAGACTAAATCAAAACAGTATGGCGAGCTGCAGGATAAGAGCTAGTGTCAATGCTGTATACAAGCTAAGGTCAAATCGAAGTAGAATTTGAGTAAATTAAGAAGGATTTATATTTATGGGTAAGCACTGTGCATGGATGTTCAGCCATATCAAAAGGTTTGGGGAAAATTTGACTGCACTGATTGAAAAATATATATAATTTAATCAAATCTGTCAATCTTTCCAAATGACCCAATAGTGTTGAAGGTTTCAGATGGCCACTAATTCATGAAAAATTTTAATATGACCATTTTGAAATACTTCCTGCTTGGGGTATGCGCAACCTATCGACTTGTTTTCCTTTATTTTAATGACTGCATGTATAAAAAGGGTATATAACAATTTTTATTATCTGCTCAGCTTGCTTTCGCGCTCAAGACACTGCTTGAAATAAAGTAGCATTGATCTGAGGCATACATGGACAAATACACTCCCTGGACAAAAAAAAAAATGAGTCCCGTGACTAAAACGTAACTAAAAGTGTGTTACACTGCCACAAATTCTGCCAAGAATTTCCTGTAGACTGACAGTACGCTTCGATACACCTGTATATTGAGCTAATTCCTTCACACTATGGCCTTTGGCATGCCCAAATGCAATCACTGCTTTACGCCAATCATAATCATCTGTGTTGACTCATTTCCCAAACACTGAACTGTACCACCTCTACTCAATCTATGAATCCTGTCATACAGCCTGCAGCTATTTATAGCCGATCATCCTTGCACAACGCCACCTGCAGGAGCATGACGTTACAATCACCTGAAACACACAAGGTGACTCATTTTTTGTCTGTGGAGAACACAAGATATGATATAATGGAGTGGTGTACCAAAAACCTCACAGTGTGCATCACAATGCATATACACAAGCAAGAGACCTGACCTAAAGCGAAGTAAGTAGAGAACTTGGCTGTTGTGGAAGCCAAACCATAGTGTTTGAAGGGTTATACAATTAAATAAAAGGCTGATTTTAACTTGTGTAACTTCATTAAAGTTTACATAATATTAGAAAACCTTAAAGTAGCCTCCTTCAGGCATACGTTAACATTGCAGCTTGATCCAATCACACCAAGAACACCTACTCTAATGCCGGCTGTAGCACTATGATAGACGGCATTAGTACACATTCTTTGCACAATATGCCAGCTGTGTATGTAGAGACACAGCACTTAAATAAAATGTGAAGGAAAAGAAAACCAGACAAAACAAATCTGTTTGCTGTGTCTGCATCTGCATGTTTATACAACAAACACTGCCGGGTATCCAAGTGAAAATTTGCGTGCTAATAAAGTTATGTCAGGAACATGCTTTTAGCTACTGGAACAAGATTCATTGCAAAATGCTAAAAACTGCTAAACAAACTAATGAAGAGGTGGTAAAACGAGACAGACTATTGGACAGTAATTTATGGAGAGAAAACTCGTGCATTATTATAACACCCTCAACCAAGCACCCAAAAATAAAACCTCAAAGCATGTGCTTAAACAATCTGGAGTGTTAAAATATCAGTACTAAGGCAGTGCAGCTTGTTGGCAGGCCTCTGCCAGCAGAAGTTCCCTCTGAACCTTTGAAAGAAAAAACCCACAAAGAGAATCTTTATCTCGTCACTATTCTCACTAAAGACAGATTCATTATTAAACAGCTGAATGATTTTGCTATGTTTGCACATAGAGTGCTGATCTGTGTTTGTATGACAAGCAGGAACTCGGGGAAGAGTCAAAAGAGTTGATCTAGATCGGGTTTTAGGTTAAGGAAAGATGTAAGGTAAGCTGGTAAGGTGTGTGTTACAGTCTGAGCAAGTGTGTGGATGGTGCTCTTGTGATTACATCATCGCATGGCTATTCTCCAGTGGGTAATTCCATGGAAACATCAAACTTAGCAATGAGGGCTATATTTATCTTATCTGACTGATATACAGGTACGCACCATTTAACAAACATCCAATCAAGGTCTGCTCACTTTAACGTCCAAGGTCTTAATTAGAATAAAGTATAAAAAGAAATACAAGATCTGTCTTCTCTGGATATTGCAGCTGTATACAGATGGTCACTTCAACAGCCAATCAATGCTGCACATCCACAAGCAGAGGCAGGAGTTAAAGGTTAAAAGCAGAAGTCTTATTCGTTTCTTAGAGTATCGTGTGCTCGCTTGCTCACGTCTGGACTAAAGACTGTTCAAACTTGGTTGGCACTTTTTTTGTACGTTACTCATGTTTGTGTTTCCACCCACTACCTGTATATTCTCTCATCTATAACTACATAAACTGGCTCACATTCACTCGTTGAGTCTCTGTTTCATTCGGATAATCTTCTGTGTTGTTCGAGATACTGTGTAGCAATGCATTTTTGGCTTCTGTCAAAGAAAAATATCAGGTCCATCATGCAATAACCTTAGGTGTTACCATACATCTTAGCAAGTGTTTCAAAAATACTTGCTCCAAGGTTCAGTGTGCTTTTTGTTTGACTAAAAATCAAACAAATAAAACAGTGCACTTATTGGAATATCTTTAACAGTTTTGGATTTTATCCTCAATTTAACCATGTGTTTCTTTAACTAGTCTTGCATGCATTTAAAGCCCATAGCTTTAATGAGGAACTGGGTTCAGAGTTGACGTCCTAGCACTGCCAGGCCACCACTTTTGAGCCCTTGAGTAAGGCCCATAACTCAGCTGCTTGGATCGTAAGATTAATCCGTTGTAAGTCACTCTGAAGTCTGCTCAATGTAAATTATACACCGATCAGCCACAATGTTAAAACCACTGACGGGTGAAGTGAATAACAGAGTACGATGGCAATGTTCCGCTGGGAAACCTTGGGTCCTGTCATTCATGTGGATGTTACTCTAACAAACCACCTTCCTAAATATTGTTTTAGACAAAGCACACCTCTTCATGCCAGCGGTATTCCTTTAGCAGGGATGCACTCTGGCACAGTGCAAAATTCTTCTGCAATGGTTAAAGGAACAGAGTTCAAGGTGTTGACTTGGCCTCTAAATTCCCCAAATCTCAATCCAATTGTGCTGGACAAACAAGATCCACCGAGGCCCCACCTTTAAACTCACAGAACTGAGTGGATTTGCTGCTAAAGTCTTAGATGCCGAGGACAACTTCAGGGTTCCAGTGGAGTCCATGCCTCGACGGGTCAGAGCCTTCGCTGGTACACTGGGGACCAATACAGTATTAGGCAGGTGGTTATGATGATATGGCTGATCGTGTGTATATATGCAAATAGCATGGGTTCGCCATTTGTGGCTGGTTTCTTCCAGGTTTCCTGCTCACGTGTCAGTTTTTCCTTGCCACTATCGCCTCCGACTTTTGAAGTCTAGACTCAGCTCGTCATTAAATAGTTTTGCAACGACGCCCATTATTAACAAGTTACATTAAAACGTTTCAATGTCAATAATCTAGAAATTTCAGCGTGCATTAGTCTGTGCAAACTTTTGCCATTTCTAAGCAACCATATGACATCTCGCGTTTTAGATTTGAATTTCCATACAGACACGGACTTCTCATCCCAACCTCCAAAACACACTTCCCACCTCCTACTCCTACTCACCTCTCTCCCCGTCCTCTCACTCTCTATGCTCGACACCCCCCTCGTCGCTCGCTCCCTCGCACGCACATTCTCGCGCGCTCATACACACTCGGGCTGGCAGAGAGAGCGGAGCTGCAGCTGCAAAATGAATCTCTCCCAGTTGCCATCGCTAAAATCTGGACTTCGGTGCTGCGTCCTGGCCGTGTGCGAGTGTGTGCGAGTGGGCGCTTGAGGAGAGCACGGGTCGCGGCGGCAGATCGGACGGGAGTCGGAGGGTATTTGGGAAGCCGTGTGTCTGGATTCACTGACCGTGGATGTGTAATAGCCAAGAGGAACTGATTAATGACCAGCGTGCATCAGCTGAGCGAGTCGCAGCATGGCATCACTTCCTTCCTTTTTATCCGATCATCTGATCTTTCTCCACAAACGTGTCCTGTCTGTTCGAAGCCTGGTGCACTGACACGGAGGACATGCGCTGGCCAGAGCGACGCTCTCTACCTCAGCTCTGTCACTGACCCGCATCTGGAGGTGAGTGACATGATGCGGCTCGCATCTCCATCACCCGACTGTCTGTCGTTTTCTCTCGTTTATCTACTCCAAAGTCTCAGAGCAGAGATTAGATGCTCAGCATTAGATGCTCTCCTGAATCCAGATGCTTCTGCCAGTGACTCACTCGAACAAGTTTGCGGAAAAGAATTTCTGCCATGACCGGTCAGATTCCAAAAGCACTGGAGTTAGATGGGCTAATGAGAACGTGAGAAGCAAAAAGTGCACTGCAGAGTGAACGTGACTGTCAGAAACATGACCACTCAGGAAGCCGGAAGAAATGTCTCTTTCTCATTATAGGGCCATTTGGATGTATAGAGATCTAGGAGAGGATTTCCACTACACTATAAGTGAACATACTGATGCATTGCAGTTTTTCTGCTCGGCAGAAATCCATTCCAATGCAGTTCACACACCTTCACAGCAATGCTGCCTTTCCTTACAATGTCAAAGTACATTTTTGTTACGCATTCCCCTATACAAAAAGATCCTTCGAATCTAGGTGCATGTTCGTACCTCAAAACCAAAGCTTAATAATAATTCCGCTTTAGAAACAGTAAAAGTCAGAGATTAACTAGAACTGGCTACAGCACAGAAGACTGTGTATGATACTGTGTAATGTATATAGGCTACTAGGTATGTATCATCGTCTCTGCAGCCCTGGTGAAGAGCCTATAATTAAAGATGAATCTGGCTTAATGAACCTTTAAAAGCAGAGCAACAATTCTCTCACTACTAATGCCCTCTAACGAAGCATTCCAGAGCATCGCATGGTGACTAATGCTGGGCATTCACATGAGATCAGTACTATCGGATACATTTTCCCATCGATTCTTACGCTGTAAATGCACGTCATGCTGACTTGACAGCAGATCATCCATTTAAATAAATTAAAACAATAATACAACCATGCACAACCATTACATTTTTGAGGACTTTACATGTCAGCTCAGATCAGGATCGCTAACAATCGAAAACTAAAGCTGTTATAAAATGGAAAATATGATGTGCACGTCCAACAAAGGAGGCAGGAGTTTCATTTCGTTTACAGCATCTTATCCAGAGAAACTTAATGAGCTGAGAAGCTGATCTTAAAAGGGCTTTGCTGAAGGACCCAACACTCAGCCTGATGGAGCAGGGATTTGAGCTCACAACCTTCTAAGAGGTCCAGGGCCTTAACCACTGAAGCATGAACATCCAGGTTGTTCAGTTACATTTAATATTCATAACTTCGTAGACACCCTGATCCAGAATGTCTTACTAATGAGCTGAGATGTTGATGTTAAAGAGCTTTGCTCAAGAACCCAACAGTCTCAGCTTGATGGAGCAGGGATTTGAACTCTCAACCTTCTGATAAGCAGAGCCTTAACCACTGAAGTATTAACGTCAAGGCTGTTCAGTTACATTTTATATTTACAGCATTAATAGACATCCTGATCCAGACTGATTACAGTTGAGCTGAGCTGTTGAAGGTGAAGGGTCTTGCTCAAGGGCCCAACAGTGGCAGGGGATAAGATACTTTCCGATTTGTAGTTTAGAGCAGGGGTGTGTGATATTGACAACAAATAATATCTCAATACTTTAAGGGATTTTATCGATAGTGATAATCAGACGATACTTTGCAACCTTCAAAAACATCTGTAAAAGTCTTCAATTGTACCAACATGCTCTTAATACGATTTGTTGTTGCTTACTAATGGAAATAATGAAGGAAATGAAAATATATTTATTTACTTTATAAACTGAAGCATTCGAGTAAAAACTGTAGCGCATAAACAGAGGAAGGTTTCACGTTCCCACAGCAACAGATTTATCGTCAAGCAGAGCATCAGAGCCGTACCTGTCCTTGACAGTGAATTTCATCAACAGAGTCTGTCATAGTCTTCATAATCTGCATGAAGGTCAGTTTGCAGACGGTGAAATAAGTTTGTCGTCGAGCTTTGTTTAATGGCAACCATTTTCCTAAACAGTTTGAAGATGTTCTGAGCAACATCCATCTTTTAGAAGCCAAACCACCTCCATGTGAGTGAGCAATTCAATCTAATGACAAAGACTGTGTGGCTGGTGGTGTCTGTCTTTTGTCTCCGGTCTGTTCACTCATTTTTAACTTCAGTCCCGCACTTTTCTACAGAGCGCAAGCTTGGCTAAAAGCTTTTTTTTTTTCGCAAAGTGAATTACATAATGTCAGCTCGCATATTGTTAAGGTAACAATCAAGATGTTATCTTAGGCGACACAATCGCATCATGTTTACATCAAATTCACAAAGGCAATAAGGAGAGGATATTAAATAATTGGTACAAAAATATACCTTAATATCAAATAATACTGGCACCCGATGTTACCCGATACACAAAGCTGCATCACGGCGGAATAGACTTTAATATAATTCTATTACATCACGCAGCTCTAATACACACACCGCCACTCCTTCCATAAAGACACACGTCTCACAGCACAGACACACACTGATCTGTACACAGTCTGAAATACACACACCCAGTGTCCAAAGCACTATATCCAGTGCATTTGTGTGACTAATAGAGTATTTATCAGTCATCCTTCCACAAAATGTACCAACACGCTTCACTTAGCTTGCTCATTGTCATTCATTCAAAGTGGACTGCGCCCATCACACGGCTCTCCACCCTATCGACCCCTCACTTCATTATCCAGATAACGTCTGCCTCAGAGAGGGTGAAGTGGGAGACAGGAAAAGTGGGCCAGATGCCATATCAGAAAATAAAGCGACGCTCGCTGGCAAATCACAGACAGCAGAGATTCTGAGAGCCTGGCGCAAGCAGGAAGCGGCCCACGTGTAGTGAGACTATGAGGAGTGAAAAAAAAGAGCAGAAAAACCTCTCCAGCCCTCACGCTGAGGACCCTCGCTCGCCCACACATCCACACGCCAGCGCACACACCGGAGACGCTCGGGCATCACCCGGCGCCGATGTGCCCGCCTCGACCAGATGCTGGCTTTCGTGTGGTAATGGGTTTATTTATTAAGAGTCCTATTCCTCTGCCTGCACCCTGACAGTTTTAAAGCCAGAAAGATGTTCATGGCATACTAAAAAGACATCAGGCACACCTGAGACCAAATCGTCCTGCACCGGATGAGTGTGTACGCGCATGAATACGGATACGAGGATCTAGCCTCAGGAATACAGGGCTGGCACGTGAAATCAAATGGGCAGCATTTTGGATAGCCAGAGCTGTGTCCATCCATAGCGAGCAATAGTATAATAGTCTGAAAGGAATAGAGCATTTCCTGACCACTTTACAACAAAACATTTCTGAGGAACAACCATACAACTGGCAGTTTGAAAAAGAGAAGCACGCTATACAATACAGGTATGGACTGCTTAATGACAGCTGTACATTCTGTGAAAAAGGTCACTGATCGAAATAGTCATCGACGTGAACTTCGAGCTAAAAACACGATTGGAACGCTACCATCTATACAGCATCCAAAGTCTGAACTGTTCTACATATCATTCCCTCCAGAAAATAGATAACACTGTGGTTCTTCAGTTACAAGCATTCACACTGCAGTACCAAAATATAAACTTGCATGGAATGTAAACATAAATAAACGTACCTTGCTGGCTGCACACAACCAAGAGGGAATGAGTAAACGAAGAATTTCCTGAAATTCATTATCACCTTTTAAACACTTTAAATCCAGCAAGGTGCTGCTAGTAAGGAAGTCACAGCGGTCAAATGACCCCTGCTCGGCACTTCTAGGCTTATGTAAGTGAAGCTGGTACAGCACTTCGTGTTAAGAGAAGTACAAACATTTCCATTTCATCTCTCCACTTGTTTCCGTGTCCAAAAAAGCAATTGTGGAAACAGAACATAACGTAGGGCTGTGTTAAAAGAAAATTGATACAGCAATATATTGTAATATTAATTTTGGTGATATACTACATCAATTTTCAGCTCAAAATATCGAGAAAACCATTCTAAATAGAGGTGTAAGCTACAATCTCAGCTCCTGTAGCGTTTTAACTCGATTTGTCCGCTGAATTACCAATGGGATGTGATGTAAGACGACACAATGTACACCATAACTGGTATTTTAGTTGTTTTTCTATTTCTAATATGCATCGTATCGTGATAAGATCATATCAGGACCCATGTATCGTGATGCTTATCGTATCGTGAAGTCCTTTCCAATTTCCACCCCTTTGTGACGTAGTTAATAGTAGTAGTAGTGCGTGTAGTTAATGCCAAATGAATCAACATTCATGAAAATAAATGTAATTAAAAAAATGTGGCAGAAATATTTATGGCAGTAAAAGAGCACTACAAGTTAATAAGACAGATTTTTTTTCCCCTATAATAATTTGTTATAATTGTGAAGACCTCAGTCGTTGATCAGATGGTTGTTAAACTTCAAATTTCACAATAGCTTTACAAAAAGTCTGGAACCAGAAGTGACAGAGGCAATACTATGCAACTCTGAGAACAATCGGAGACACAGAACAAACCCTGAGAGGGAACAGGATTAACTTGGGGACACATCTCCCTTTGGGAGGAACCAGACAGGATCAAGTATTTAGGAGTCCTTGTTTAGATGTACAGCACATGAACACTGAGCGGGAGTTCAGAAGGTGTTCTGTCTGGCACAAACCATGTTTTCCATGTACAGACTAATAAAACCTCTATTCTTTTTCCCTTTAACTCTGGAGGATAGGATATACTGTAGTTACATCAAACAAGAACACGCTTCACACTATTATAACAAATACTGTGAGTGTTTCATCTAATAAAAAGTGCTGTGCATAAGTATTCAACCACATTTTCATTTTGTAGTGTTACAACATGGAATTAAAATGCACTTAACTGGGATGTTCAGCACATGACTGACATTTCTTAATGTCAACGTGAAGAATAATTATTTTATCGTGACACAGTAATTAAACCAAACACAGAAATCTGTTCATTGCAAAAGTACGTAGTAGTCAAAAGTAGTAGTTATTTTTGCCAAGTCTTCCAATCAAATTGCTTGAATTCTGTCAGATTTGTTGGAGACTGTTGGTGGAAAGGAAATCTTGTCATAGACGTTCATTCAGACTGAGGTCTGGGTTTTGATTGGTCACCAACACACTGAGATTCTTGCTTTGGAACCACTTTGGAAGCATGCTTAGGGTCAGTGTCTTGTTGGAAGGCAAACCTCCACATATTACCATATAGTATACCCTATATTTGGCTCCATACATCATACCTTCAACTCTGACTGGCTTCCCTGTCTCTGCAAATGAAAAGCATCGCTACAGGATGTTTCTGCTTACTGTGAGGATGGTGTGCTGAGGGTTATGATCAGCGTTTAGTTTTCGCCATACAAGACTAGAAAGTTCATTTTAGATCTTATCAGAAGAGTACCTTCTTCAGGAAACTCAAGAAGTCCAAATGTAACTTCAAATGGTTTTAGGTCAAGAAAGGATTTCTTATTCCCACCTTTCCATAAAGCCCAGTTTCACGCAGTTACACTTGTCCTGGTTGCTTCTTTGATTATTGCCCTCCTTAACTGGTGACCGAGTTTTGATGGACGTCCTTATGGAGTCACAGTTGAGCCAAATTCTTTCCATTTCTTTATTAACGGATTTAGTGGTGCTCAGAGCTGCCCCAAATGTTCAAACTTTGATATCTTTTTATAAGCACAAAACCTGATTGACTACTTTCTGTACTTTCTGTAATTTTCTCCCGGACTCATTTTGATAGCTCATTTGTCTTAATGTTTGTGTTTATGCACACAAACTCTTGGCACCCTCCAGAACAAAGTATATTCATGTTGGAATAATATGACACTAACTGCACAGGTGAACCCTATTCAGTTAATTAGGAGATGATGGCAAGTGGCTGCACCATGAATTACATGTATTGTTTTCACAGCAATAGGGGTGATTATTACGCCCGCCAAACATTTTCATAGAAAATAAACAAATCACATGACACCAAGCAATTTTCGTTTAATAGCTGAACATTCTGGCTTAGTCCTGTGTTCTGTGATGACCTGAATTATTTGAGGCATGAACTTCACAAATGAAAAACAGTATTCTCAAGCTGGTTCCAACTTCCTTGAATAGCGGTAGACAAATGAGCTTTGCAGAACAGAGTCTTGTCATGAACCAATTTACATTTACAACATTTAACAGATGCTCTTATCCAGAGCGACTTACAACTTATACAGTCTTACAATCCTTGCTCAAGGACCCAACAGTGGCAGCTTGGCTGAGGTGGGATTTGAACCCTGGACCTTCTGGTCCATAGTCCAGTGCCTTAACCACTAGGCTACCACAGTCCCCAAGCCAATGTATACCAATGTATTACATTTCCAACATTAATCAATCTAGGCTTGCTCAATTTGGGATTGGACATAGTTATTAGGAGATAATCTAAACTTGTAAAGCTGCTTTGAGACAATGCTCCATTGTAAAAAGCACTATATAAATAAATCTGACTTGACTTGACTTGAGTGAGATCTGGACTGGTTGGCCATGTCATTGAGTTGATATTCCTTTCCTGAAGTAAAGCCTTAACACTCTTGGCTCTGTGGCAAGATGCACCATCATCCTGAAAATGTCTTCATCACCAAACCTATTTTATATCCATGGACTCAGACAAGTTCCACATAAAAGTCCCAACATCATCTCCTTGACTGGTGCAGATTCATCACTGAATATCACTTCCAACTAATCATTCACACTCCACTTCTCTTTAACCCTCAGTAACCGTGTTTTAGGTGTTAGTGCTGGTTCTCATTTGGCTTTTCTAAATGTAAATCCCATTTCATTCAGTTAGTTTCTTACAGTTCGGTAACTAATTATCTGTTTCTACAAATTGATTTGTTTTGTTGGACACTTAAGGAACACGGATTTGAGTTTTCTTGACTCTGATGCCATTCTTAAACATGTTTATGACTTTCCCAGTTTGCTTCTACTAGCACCATATGTATTATAGCTGACTAGGAACAACCAACATCTTTTGCCACACATTGTTGGATTTTCTTCTTGAAGAAGTTGTATAATCCCTTCCATTCTTTCAGCTGACAGCTCTCTTGCTGGCACTCTCTTTCTCTTTCAATTAGTCCAACAGCTCGTTAAGGTCTGTAAGCACTCCCTTTTGACTGAAGGCTAATTTGCCTTTTTAGATTTGAACTAGTAATTTGTATTTGCTTTATAAATACAAATAAGGTGATTATCTTTTCCCCAACATTGGGAAAACAAATCCCTAAATATGCCATTAATTAAAATACTTTAAGTTGTTTGAGGTATGACTCACCAAGCCATGACGTTCAGCTAATGAACTTAAATTTGTTTTTTGGTACTGTTTTATATAAACATTTTGCTAACTATATCACGTTTCCTCACACATCATATATATTTTGCATAGATTCCCAACTTTAAATTCTGTGCGAGTTTATTTAAATTCCAGGTTGTAACAATGCAAAATGTGGAAAGTTTAAAGGAGGTAAATACTTATACAAGGTACTGCATATACTGGGTCTAAGACTGTCACATTCGATGGAGGCCAAAGACCTGAGGCAATGATGTGTTTCATTAATTTAATTCAGAGAGACAGCTACTAATGCCATTGTCATTTATATTCAGTAATTCCAAACAACATAAGTATTTAGACAGTGTCTAGCATACTGATTACTCAATCAAACCTGGCATCTACGTATAATATAGGGTAAACTAAAAGCAATCCATCAAATTTCAATCCAAGCCATAACTCTTGTGCCCCTTGTTAATTAAGGACATTTGGAGCCTTTCATCATGACTGACGGCATTGGAAGACGTGTAAATGCCAAGAACGATCTGATATGGCTTAAATGGTATTATGGTTTAGCTGGATCAAAGCAGGATCAGATAATATTCCAATCAGTCTGTGAATATTTAACTGACTCAAAACAGATAATCCACATGAGCAGTGGACACACACTATCCAAGCAAGTTTATATAAATGAAGTGTATTAATAACCGCAGAGCAGAGAGTAGATGTAGGTACTTTGGGAAATACTGGATCATTACAGAATTGGTACAAGTTATTTGAAAATCCGAAAACCCTGGTATCTTAAAACAAAAGGATCTAATTTAACCCCTGTTTATCCTGGTCGTTCACTGAGCACAGACAGAGGTACAGTGGTGCTTGAAAGTTTGTGAATCCTTTAGAATTTTCTATATTTCTGCATAAATATGACCTAAAACATCATCAGATTTTCACACAAGTCCTAAAAGTAGATAAAGAGAACCCAGTTAAACAAATGAGACAAAAATATACTTGGTCATTTATTTATTGAGAAAATTTATCCAATATTACATATTAGTGAGTGGCAAAAGTATGTGAGCATTTGCTTTCAGTATCTGGTGTGACCCCCCTGTGCAGCAATAACTGCAGCTAAACGTTTCCAGTAACTGTTGATCAGTCCTGCACACCGGCTTGGAGGAACTTTAGCCCATTCCTCCGTACAGGACAGCTTCAGCTCTGGGATGTTGGTGGGTTTCCTCACATTGGCTG
>JAJAGP010007170.1:0-15313 GCA_025084515.1 Ancistrus triradiatus | reverse complement strand
TATGTTACAAAATATCGAGTTGAACTTTTGTTATTGACCAAATACTTATTTTCCACCATGATTTACAATTAAATTGTTTAAAAATCCTACAATGTGATTTCCTGGATTTTTTTTCTCATTTTGTCTCTCATAGTTGAAGTGTACCTCTCTCACCTTTATAAATAGGAGAACTTGCACAATCAGTGGCTGACTAAAGACTTTGTTGCCCACTGTAGATACAAGTTGGACACTTTTATTTTCTTTCTATCTCTAATATGTGCAGGGCCAGTCAATCTATAAAACACTATATTATTATGTAGATAAGTTAGCATGTGTGTGTAAATATGAGTAATTACATTGCGAGCTTTCTCCAGATAAGTTTTGTATCTCTCCTCCATTGCTCGCATGTCTTCATCTTTCTTCTTCAGAGCAGCCATCAGTTCATCCACCTTAAGAGCTGAAAAAGCAAACAAATGTCAAACTCTATCCTACACAGATTGAAACTCAGATACTAAATGAGAATGCAATTTCAACTCACTTCTGTTTTAGGATGCTGCTAAGAGGACTAATACACGACATGGGCGGGGTGTAAAGATCACAATTTGATTCAAGATAGCTCACAAAGTTCACAATTTGATTTTCTTACATTTTTTTATTTCTCAAGAGTAAACAATGCAAAGCAATGCACATTATATTGAATAAGCTTTTGTACAAAAAAATCATTAGTCCTCTGCAATTAAAATGAATGACTATAAACAGATGTTCTGTTGTAGCTTCACCCCATAGTAAATATTAATAACCAAGTAAAAACAATCCATTCTTATTTCAGAAGAATAAAAATTTTTCTTGTATTAAAAAAATAACCTTTTTCAGTCTGCTGCATTTAAAATAAATTAGAAGGAGTTTTAAACGTGTACAGGAGCATGACATATGACTGCGCCCTCTGGTGTTCAAAACACTGCAATTTATTATTAGATGGCTTAATAAACAGAACACGTGAAATTGTCAGTCTCTACAATCTCTTACGGATGCACCAATCCAACAGTTACTGTTAGTTCACTTCAATACAGACCTAATGTGCTGATTTTTATTTGATTTGTTTTTCCATAAAATAAATGCCTGCATGAGTCATTTTCCCCCAGATACTTGAATCTCTCAATCCTGTCAGGAAAGGATTCCACGAATGTCGTGTCCCACATGTTCCACTAACTGCATGAATAATTTAGGTTCTGTTTCTGGTTGATAGTACACTGTGGGCACTTGTGCATACATTCACATTAGTTTGCAGAGATACTTTTTTCCACATATTTAAACCCTGCTTGTTCTGGTCAGATTTGCAGGGGTCCGACACTCGTCCCCAGTGAACTGTGGACAGGGTATGATGTCCAGCTGACCTCCTATCCCACAGAGAGCCAACTGTGTCTGCGTATCCTCAATCTAGTGGAAAGTAGAGCTTGTTTTCTATGGGATTGAGGTCTAGTGGACAATATTATTGTTTTTAGTGCGAGTTGTGTGACCTGGGATCTGTCCTATGAAAAGATAAATAAATGTTTACGTGTTAAGTTTCAAAGTCAGGTTTGGGCTGTAGACTCACAGTTTTGAGATATGTCTGGCTGTAGATCCTCCAGCAGCTCCTTTTTCTTCATGATCTCATCTTGTGCTTCATTCAGTTGCACCCTGTGAGAACAAATGATCACATGACATGTTTTTAAACTGCCTACTTTTACTGCATCAAAACACTGGGTCATTATTATACTTAATGATCCTGGTATTAACAATAACTTCGGAATATTTTTCATATATCAAAACGTAATAATGCAGTGGGAAATACAAATGACAAAACTTACATATGAGCATCAAGCTTCTGCTTTAGGTGAGACTGGAAAAAAACAATCAAGACTTGTCAAATCTACATCATTTTACATTTGTTCATGCAACACCAAGGCTGTTTGGACACTGGTGAGGACACAGACATGAGTAAGTGTGTGTTATGTCATGATTAATGCTAATTAATGTTAATGTTTGAGTGCGACTGCAGTGCACTCACATCTTCAGGTTTGGCTCCCTGAGTCTGCAGGGCTTTCTGTAAATCTTCAACCTGCTGCTGCAGCTCATTGATCCTCTCTCTGTTCAACCTAGCAGGACAGAGTCATAGTACTTTGTGTTTGTATGGATTTAGGTTCTAGTTGAGAATAAAGTCTGTGCACCTGTGTTACTCAAGCAGAAAACACTCCATGCCTTTTTGACCTGGCTTTTGTCATCCTGACCCAATACGTGTTTACTGGACAACAACAACAAAACAAACAAAAATATTATACTTGGTCATTTATTTTTGAGGAAAATTATCCAATATTACATATTAGTGAATGGCAAAAGTATGTGAACCTTTGCTTTAGCATCTGCTGTGACCCCCCTGTGCAGCAATAACTGCAACTAAACGTTTCTTGTAACTGTTGATCAGTCCTGCACACCCGCTTGGAGGAATTTTTAGATTACATAAGGTCAGGACTTTGACTTGGCCATTCAAAACATGGAACTTTATTCTTCTTAACCATTCTTTGGTAGAACGCTTGTGTGCTTAGGGTCGGTGTCTTTGGCTGCAATGACCCACCTTCTCTTGAGGTTCAGTTTCATGGACAGTGGTCCTTAACATTTTTCCTTTAGAATTCTCTGATATAATTCAATTCATTGTTTCCAGCATGATGGCAAAGCATCCCTGGCCCAGATGGCCGAAAAACAGGCCAAACCATGATACACCCCACCAATGTTTCACAGATGGGATAAGGTCCCTTATGCTGGAATGCAAGTGTTTTTCCTTTCCTCCATCATAACACTTTTCTTTTCTTTGGGTCTCATCCATCCCACACAACCAATTCTCCAATGCCTTCTGGCTTAGTCACGTGATCTTTAGCAAACTGCAGAGACAGCAGCCATGTTTTCTTTTTGGACATCATGGCTTTCTCCTTGCAACCCGGCCATGCACAAGCCATTGGTTTTCAGTGTTCTTCTGATGGTGGACCCATGAACATTAACATTAGACATGTAGAAAGGCCTTCATGTTTGCTTAGAAGTGTACCCGATGTCCTTCTGTTACCTCGTCACGCTTTACAACGCCT
Organism: Ancistrus triradiatus; assembly: GCA_025084515.1. Taxonomy (NCBI): domain Eukaryota; kingdom Metazoa; phylum Chordata; class Actinopteri; order Siluriformes; family Loricariidae; genus Ancistrus; species Ancistrus triradiatus. Next base: position 12,218 of record JAJAGP010007170.1, on the reverse strand, counting down.
TGCTTCTTGGAGTGATCTGTGTTGGTCGCCACTCCTTGGGAGGGTACCACTGGTCTTGAATTTCCTTCCATTTGTACCAATCTGTCCTGACGTGTATTGGGGAGTCCAAAGTCTTTGAAGATGTTTTATCACCTTTTCCAGCCTGATGAGCATCAACACAATCTCTTTTCTGAGGTCCTCGAAATCTCTTTGTTGTGCCATGATACACTTCCAAATTCCACAAACATGTGTGGTGAAGAGACTTTGACAGAATATTTGTAGTGGGTTTGATCACTTCAAATAAAACTAGCTGTTCCTCCTTCACTATTCCACTAATAGTATTGCATGGCATGCAAAGAATTCGCCATTGTTTGGAAAGAATTCTTTCAAAAGGGGCTCTGGGATAAAATTGAGAAATGCACAGCAGAGAATACAGAAACGGGCTGAGGCTCTAATCCCTCATAAAACTATTCATAACATTTTTTAAGAAGTGTTATGGCAGTGGTGATCCACCTGTTCTCAGTGTCCAGCTCCTGCGTTGACGTCGTGCCACAACCATCCAGCTGCATCTGGAGATCGACAACGCGCTCGTTCTCAGAGTCTCCCTCCGCTGCACATGCAGCTCTTATTCTCATGCTGCAAACGTAATGAACTTTCTCTTACACACACACACACACACGGATAAAACTCTTTATCACACTTGCCAGAACACACATCATGAACCACACCTGTTAAACAAAGGCAAACAATACCTGTATTCAACGGGCAACATCTCAGCTGCCAAGTTGTCATGGCATGGACTCCCTGTCTTACACATTTCTGCAATTCAAAAACATACTCACAAGGGTTTGTTTTTCATACATGTTGGAATAGACTGGCTGGAAGCAGAATTAAAGTTTGATTGAGATAGAAACGAGCGTTTGAGAACTGTGTAGTAGTGGTAATTGGGCTGATTAATGCAATATGAGATAATCAGCATCGGTTTGTGCTTATGGAGGCCGATATTCAAAAATAGTGGAGAAAATCTTTGTTTCACCAATAACAACTTGCAGCTCAGACCACTAAGAGATATAAAAACAAAGAGATACTGAGAAAACATACAGTGCGGATGGGGCCACGTATGAGAAGATGAAAAGTTTGTTTCCAGCGTTACATCTTGCTGTTCTTAATTGGGACTGGAATTAAAAACAAAAAGCCATGTCTATTAGGCTTTAACCCAGAAAAAACAAGATGGCATTTTCTGGTAATAAATGTTGTCGTTACTTTTTATTTATAAAAATGTATAGCTCATTATTATTAGTTTTATCAGATGCAAAAACAATGTGATATTTGCAATTTATATCAGTCATGGGTTTGAGAAAGGCTTGCATATATACATAATAATCTTCCTATATTAATAAAGCATGTGTTTTTATTATTAGAGCACATGTACACACTCAGTAAAACTGTTCAAGCCAACAATATGAGAAAGGCTCCTCCAATCACATACCTGCTTGAAGAAGCTGGACTTGCTGTGCTTGCGTACAACGCAGCTCCTCATTGGTCTCCTTCAGGGAGTCTCGCTCAACGATGATTCTCTGGACGATTTCACGCCAGAATACAATTAGATGGAGGCAAGCTCCACAACTCCAGCGTGAGTGTATCGAATATTATTTATAGTTTTTCCTACCTCTTTCTCCTTCAGCACTGCTTCGTGCTTTTCCTCAAATTTCTTCATCTCAAAGACCAGATTATCAGCCCTGCGAGTCTCATCAGAGAGCTTCTTGTGAAGCTCCTGGACCTTATGCAAAAACAGGAAAATGCGTTATAACCTAGTCAATAAAAAAGACTGTTTAAATGCTGTACATAATGTCAAAGTCAAACTTATTTCTACAGTGCTTCTTACAAAACAGCATTGTCTGAAAGCAGTGTTAAAACTATGTAGGAATGCAGTCCCAATTAAGCAAGTCTATGGTGACAGTGGCAAGGAAAAACTCCTTAAATGTGATGAGGAAAAAAACATGGGAGTACCAAGAATCAAAAAGGGACCCAACCTTGTCCTAGATCTTATGCTTATGTAAGAAATAAACTGAATTAATTAAGTAATATATTTATAAGAATAATTTAAATACACAGAAGAATAATTAAAAAAGAGAATACACACATATATTTTATATATATATATATATATATATATATATATATATATATATATATATATACATATATACATACACACACATATACACATACACGAAAATTGAAGTTAAAATAATATAAACAATATATAACACAAACCACACACCCACACAAACACACACACACACACACACACACACACCACACAACACACACACACAAGTAGTCTATATTTTTTAATTTCTTTTCAACTTCTAAGTTTCGTTATATATATATATATATATATATATAATCTCTCTCTCTCTCTCCTCTCTCCTCATCTCTCTCTCTCCGTCGTCTCTCTCTCTCTATCTCCTCTCTCCCTCGCCCTCCCCTTCCCGTTCCCCTCCCTACCCCTCTCTCTCTCTCTCCTCTCTCTCTCTTCTACTCTTCTCGCTCCTACTCTCTCTCTCCTCTCTCTCTCTCTCTCTCTCCCCCCCCCCACCCCCCACCCCCCCCCCACCCCCCTCTCTCTCTCGCTCTCTTTTTTTTTCTTTTCCCTTCTCCTTTTCGTTCTTTCTCTCTCTCTCTCTCTCTCTCTCTCTCTCTCCTCCCTCTCTCTCTCTCTCTCTCTCTCTCTCCTCATCCTCTCCCGCCCCTTCGCCGTTCCCCTCCTCTCTCTCTCTCTCTCTCCTCTTCTCTCTCTCCTCTCTCTCTATCTCCACCCCCCCCTCTCTCTCTCATCTCTCTGTTCATCTTTTTTTCCCTTCTCCTTTCGTTTCTTTCTCTCCCTCTCTCTCTCTCCTCCTCTCTCATATATAACGAAAATTAGAAGTTAAAATAAAAATATAGACTACGTGTGTGTGTGTGTGTGTGTGTGTGTGTGTATGTATGTGTGTGTGTGTGTATATATATATATATATATAAACAAAAATTAGAAGTTAAAATAAAAATATAGACAAAAAATTTAAAAATAAAATACACATTTTAATTACATTAAAGTATAGACTAAAATGTGTGTTGATGTGTGTTGTGTTGGTATGAGTGGATCAAACACAGTGCTGCTGGAGTTTTAAGCCACTTCAAATAAAATATACCTAAAATAGTGTAGAACTACAAAGTGCAGTGACCAAAACTTAAAGAATAAGCAGAATATAAACAGAAACAACATATAATGCCTATGACCTTTGCACAGTACTGTAAAGGATAAATGAACTAAGGAATACGAGTCATATTCATTCATATGTTACCTGTCTCTTGTAAGTTTCAAGTTGGGCACGGGCAGCGTTTGCCTTTCGGAGCTCCTCCTCGAGGCTGACAGTGTTCTGCATATAAGTCATGTTCTTCTCCTCTAGAACTCTCATCTGCCGCCGCAGGTCACTTAGATCCTCCAACTTCTTCCTGTATGTCTCCACAGAAGCCTCAAGCTTCACCGCCCGGTCAGAGCAGTTCCTACACACATTCACATACATTTCAATGTTATACTCACACACCTCTACCTACCATTAGGTAAGTAAGGCACTTGTGCTTTTAGGGGTAAAAAATCCACAAGTAAACCCCCATTTATTATTATCAGAGTTACATAAATCTCACAGTATACCTCAGAATGTCAAGCTCATCCTTCAGTGAACGGGACTCCTCGGCCAGGCTGGTGAGTTCATTATTGCGATGCTGAAGCTCCACAAGTTGCTTCTCCAACTCCTCGCAGTGAATACGGTAATCGTCTTTAGCTGCCTCCAGTCTTACAAACAGAAACACAAATACAAAAAAAAACTTCATTAGGAATTGGTTATCAAGCCTGTATTTTTGACCACATCATTTTCTAATAAGAGTCAATCACATGGGCAGTAGGGTGTCACAGTGGTTAGTGCTGTTGCCCCTCGACTCCAGAGACAAAGGTTCAAATCCTGCTACCGGTGTGGAGCTTGCAAATTTTCCACATGTCTGCATGGGCTTCCTTCAGGTACTCCAGATTCCTCCCACATTCCAAATACTTGCATGTCCAAATACTTGTCCCGACTAAGCCCTGCCCCTCCATGTGACCCTGAATAATTAATGAAAGCTGCTAGTGTGCATGGAACATATTTGGTCTAACAACAATATATATACTTTCTCACTTCTCCAATTTCCACACAATACCCATTCCAAATGTATCCACTCTGAATGGTATTCGGATTAGTAAAATGTGAATCCAGAACATTAACAGAAAAGACACATCAGACTTTGACATGTAATTCAACAGAATAAAACTGAGTGCCAGCATTAGGTGGGACATGCAATGTATTTATTATGCTACCATCTGACATTCAAATAGGTTGACAGTTAACAAGTCCATTTTTTATTTCTGTATTTAAAACTGACTTAAGTTAGCTCTTAACCAGAATATTGTGCATCAGTTAAACACCTGCCTTTGCTCTTGTGTTCATTTTAAATATAATAAGCACTCTCAAAATGAGATGCATTCATTTCCCTTCTTATCCGCTTGATCCTGGTCAGCGTCATGGGAAAACCGGTGCCTAGCCTTTGGCATAGGGCGCAAGGCAGGAACAACCCTAGACAGGGCGCCAATCCATCACAGGGCACAAACACTCATACATACATTCACAGAGTAGGGGCACTTTAGAGGCACCAATTAAGCTAACACACATCTTTGGACTGTGGGAGGAAACCGGACACAGATATGCAGACTCCACACAGAAAGGACCCAGACCACTCCACCAGGGATTGAACCCAGGACCTTCTTGCTGAGAGGTGCTACTCACCGAGCCATCGTGTCGCCCAAAATGAGATGCAGTGTTAATAAATGACTATTTACATATACAGGTTGTAGAAGCATACAAAACTGTATGCTCAAAGAGACAATGCACAAAATAGACAAGAGAGGCTTTTTTGGTCATGTGACAATTCTTCATAGACACTTTTAGCATCAATGTTACAGCTTGCACACTATCATGTTTGCACAGGTTTTGTACACTCAGGTGAATCCTGGAAAAGATTTACCCCTAGAACAAGTCAAAACCACACTGTGAAGCAAAGGCAAATTTACTTCCAATAATATCCACTACAGAACATATAGAACTCTAAGAAAAGAAGACAATTTATCAGTATGACAAATTCAAATATTTTAAATCGCTTTAGAAAATACTTCTACTTGCTATTGGGAAATGGAGTTAAACTAACCCTGCCATGGCGACCATTATGCAGCAGAAAATGGATACTTAACCATGCCAAGAATAGTCTTAGATTCAGATAAAGGAGCCACACTGTATTGTACAGCACAAGCTCTTATGTCCAGCAGTACCTGAAGTTATCTTCTTGAAGCTGCTCAATCTGCAGCTGGAGCTGACTGTGTTTTCTTGCCCCGATGGTGTGTTAGGATCATCAACGCTCCAGCTGACTGCCCGATCTGTCAGAACATCTGCTCCATCAGAGGCTGGTTCCGCTCATCCTGCAGCAGTGCCACCTAGCCGTGGTAAAGGGCAGAATTACGAAGAGTTCTAGTTGCATTAGACATTGTGAATAGATACAAAAAGTTAGAGTAAACCGCTTTTATCATCGTAAGTAAAGCAGCAGTGAAATGCCTTAGTCATTTGCATTACTGAATGACACAATTGAGAGTTCAGAGTAATTTTGTACACAAGAGTTTTTACTTACATTCAGATTGCAATCCATGCCCAGTACAGTCAGAATACAGAATTAACTCTTACCGTGCGGCAAATTAACACGAAACACTAACTAAGAGAGTGTACAGCCTTCTTCATTCATAAACATCAACATGAAGAGTGTATTAATATTAACTGGTGTTAACTGTTGCTCAAACCTGACATATTTAAAGTCAGGACTTATCCAGAGCAACGTACAATTGATACAGTCTTATAATCAAAGCAATTGTGGGTTAAGGGCCTTGCTCAAGGACCCAACAGTGGCAGCCTGTCAGAGGTGGGTTATGAACACTGAACCTTCTGGTCCATAATCCAGTACCATAACTGCTAGGCTACCACAGTTAATAGTGAGCATGAACAAGGAACAGCCCCAGGTTTTGTAAGTAAATAAACATGTTAGGTTGGTTAGGAGAAGGCTTTAGTCAAGTTTTAGTCAGGCTTTACAGCCATGCAGACATTTGGACTTACCTCAGTCATCAATGATATTCAAATCTGTCAAAAATCAGTGCCAGCAATGGATCAGTTCAGTGTAAAGACATGATTAGAGTGATTCACTTAGGATAGCTACATCACAGAGCTACTATTATTTGCAGCCTTTAATTGAGCTAAACTCCCACTGCAAGATTAATTCTGATATTGTCCAATTCGGACTGTACGTTAGTGTCCTTATGTTTTTAAATATGTTCAGCACAATTCTGAACAGATCACACTAGTAAACTGTCCTGCATGGACAAAAGAACTGATTTCCACAAAATTAATTTTCCTTACTCCTGTCAAAACCATGATTGCTGTTCAAATATTGTTTTAAAAAAAGACAAGATTTCATACCCTGCTTTTAGTTACAATCTACTGAAACAGACTACACACACACACTCACGGACTCTACATACAGTGGTGTTGTAAAGCGTTTGCCCCTTCCTAATTTCCTATTTTTTTGCAGGTTTGTTACACTTAAGTGTTTCGGAACATCAAACCAATTTAAATATTACTCAAAGACAACACAAGTAAACACAAAATGCAGTTTTTAAATGAAGGTGTTTATTTTTAAGGGAAAGAAAAATTCAAACCTGCATGGCCCTGTGTGAAAAAATGATTGCCCCCCTCGTTAAAACTTAACTATGGTTTATCACACCTGAGTTCACTGTCTCTAGCCACACCCAGGCCTAATTATTGCCACATCTGTTCTCAATCAAGACATCACTTAAATAGGACCTGCCTGACAAAGGAAGTACAAAACCAAAAATCCTTAAAAGCTACACGTCATGCCGAGATCCACAGAAATTCAGGAACGAATTTAGATATAGAAAGTAAATTGAAGATGCTATCAGTTTGGAAAGGTTATAAATCCATTTTCTAAGCTTTTGGGGACTCCAGCGAACCACGTGGAGAGCCATTCCCACAAATGGCGGAACATGGAACCTGGTGAACCTTCCCAGGAGTGGCCGGTCCTACCAAAATTACTCCAAGAGGGCAGCGACGCTTCATCCAAAAGTCACAAAGACCCCACAACAACATCCAAAGAACTGCAGCCTCATTTGCCTCAGTTTAGGTCATTGTCATATGTGCCTCCACCATAAGAAAAGAGACTGGGCAAAAATAGCCTGCATTGGCAAGCGACAACCACTGCGAGCAAAAGAACATTAAGCTCGTCTCGAATTTTCCAGACATATCTTGATGAGTCTGTGGACATTCTTGTGGACTGACGAGCAAACGTTGAACTCTTTGGGAAGTGTTGTGTCCCCATTAACACTCTGGTGTAAAAGAAACACAGCATTTCAGAAAAAGAAATTATAAGCAACATAACATATGGTGGTTGTATTCGTGATGGTTCGGGGCGGTTTTGCTGCTTCAGGACCTGGACGAACTTGTGTGATAATGGAACTATGAATTCTGTGTCTACCAAAAATCCTGAAGGAGAATGTCCCGGTCTCTGTTCGTGGACCTCAACTGAAACGAACTTGGTTTTCTCCAGCAGCCAATGATCCAAAACACAACCAGCAAAGTCCACCTCTGAATTGCTGAAGAAAAACCAAATGAAGACTTGAGTGGCTAGTCAAAGTCTGACCTGATCTACTGAGATGCCTGTGGCATGACCTTAAAATGGATGTCCCATGCAAGCACTTGTGCAGTGTTTATGCTGCTAAGGGTGGCCCCACCAGTTTAATTAGTTTAGGGGACAATCACTTTTCACACAGGGCCCAGTAGGTTTGGATTTTTTTCTCCTTAATAATAACACTTCATTTAAAAACTGCATTTGTTTTACTTTTCTGTTGTTTTAACTCTTTTTTTCGTCACCAAATGTCATTGGTTTTGTTTCTCTAAAAACCCCAAACCCAAACCCCCCACAGATCGGTACCTTGTGTGTGGATCATCTCATTCACTGCAGTGACCTGATGTTAGTGTGTAATAGCTGGTACGACTGGATCAGACACGCATTTCCACTGGCAGCAGTGGCTCTACAGCAAGAATAATCTTGCCGCATCTGCATTGTTTCCGGCGAGGGATAATGATCCGCCTTCCTCTTCAGACATGGCCATAGTGTGTGGTCAATAGAACTGAGGCACTGCCCAACATGTCCTGCAATTGTCAGGGTTATTACCTGACATCCCAGCTCTTGGCAGCGACGGGTTCAGCTCATTTTTTCTCTGCCATCAACTCTGTCAAATCCTCCAGAGCTTCTTGAGCTACCAGCACACATTAGCAACCCTGTTATTAATGTTCGTTACAATTAGGTCCTCACTACTAAATGGAACGTCTACCTGTTGTTCTACATCCCCCCTGGCTCTGTTCCAAGGGTCCCCCAACATGGACTCTTTTGCTCAATTAGCTTTTTTGGAAAAATAATCATCAGTTCAAAATGGTTATGTTTGTAAAAGAAGCTGCCAATGGCAACATTTTTTACTGACCACTCTGATCGCTGTCATCACCTACATGCTGTCACAGATTCCCCGTGTCTTATGATCTGATATACTCTAGATTAACAAAAGAGCCCTGTCAATTCTTTTTTGTTGTACTTTCTCAATGTATTGTTCTTTCTCTTTCTCGTCATGTACATTAGCATTCACAGTGATGAACTTGGTAAATACATCTAATTATTCTAACTAATCAGTCCTTGTTGTTTCCTCTCACATTTGACTGCACACCTAAGATGAGTTTGCCAGGAACCCGACCCACGGTCAGAGGCTCAGTCCACACAACAAATCAGGCAGAGGAAAGCCCTGAAATCTGCTGATCAGGATCTGTAACAGTGGGAACAGAGTGAGTATGAGAGAGAGAGAGAGAAGAGAGAGAGAGGGAGAGAAGAGATAGAGGAGAGAGATAGAATTACATAGTGTGAGTGGCGAAATTATGTGAACCCTAGGCTTAAGTCAGTTAATTGAAGGTGAAAAAAAAAAAAAAAAAATTAAGTCAGAGGTGTTTCAATCAATGGGGGAGACAGGTGTTGAGTGGGCAACTCTGTTTTTTTATTTTTCAGTGGTTCCTTTTCTCAATCCTGTTCCTGGTGGCCCCACGCAGTTCTGCCCTGTTTAGTGTTTTCCTGCTCCCAACAACAACTTATCCAATACTCAGCTCAATTACGAGCCCATCTAGTACTCATCATAGCTCATCAATAGTACTGGCTTTACCTGCATTATAGTATCAACAATCATCTGCAGGATCCTTTTTTAAGGTTGTTCATCTGCACATAAACACCAAGAAAGAATTAATCACAGAAAATAACTCATCAAACTTACACTGATATTAACATAGTCCATTAGATAGTTAGGAACAGTACCGAGTTTACCTTGAGCTTAGATTATCTCCAACATCTTCCTTAAACGAGTCAGCCAGCCTCACTTAAAACCAGGTGGTTCTCTATATAAAAATGTTTTAGTAATTAAAAGAATAAGCCAGTAATGACATCAGCACAAAGATGCGTGTTAGGTGACATGTTGTACAGGGTAGTTTTTGATGTGTTTGGTGTGAGTGTTATCATATGGTAGCCCTTTATTTTTATAGTGCTTTTATAATGAGCATTATCTCAAAGCAGCTTTCCACCTATCCCGGCCCCACAGCCTAACTGAGCAAACTTAAATGACCGTGGAAATGAAAACCAAGACACAAAAAAGGACCAAACCTTGGTCAGGCCAGATTTTACACTCAACCACTCAACCGCACTTTATGAGGTACCCCGCCTTGTATTGGTTGGACCCCACTTTTGCCCTTCAGAGTGCCTCAATTCTTTGTTGCATAGAGTTCAACCAAGGTGCAGAAACATTCCTAAGAGATTGGGTTCAACTTAACTAGCATCCCATAGTTTCTGCCAATTTTACTGCACATCCATGATTGTCCATGATGATTGAGATCTGGTGACTGCAGAATCAACATGTGAGGACATTGGAACTCACATTTCCCGTTTCAAGAAAACCAGGGGGGTGGGGGGGGGGGGAGATCATTTGAGCTTTGAGACATTGTGCATAGAAGATGGGTACGCTGTGGTCAAAAAGGGATGAAAATGGTCAGGAGGAAAAAAATGGAGTGTGCGCTGTTAAGTGCCGGGAGGATTGCCAGGAATTGTACATCGGGAAATCCAAACAGCCACTGGTGAAACAGATGGCACAACACCCACCTACAGGTCAGTGACCACTCTTTCAAGGATGAAGACGTGCAGATCCTTGATAGGGAGGAACGATGGTTTGAACGCTGAGAAAAAGAAGCCATTTTTGTAAAAATGGAACGTCCATCCCTGAACCGAGGAGGGGGCCTCAGAGTACACCTCTCACCATCTTACAACGGAGCCATCGCAGCCCTTCCCCAATCCTGTGTGAATGGCACACGTGGCCATTGTCGTTAATGGCTATGTCAATCTGCATCTTAAACTGAGCACCGGTCCCATTGTTATGTACAATGGTGCTGGTACCAGTCGTTATGCAATGGTGCTGTATATAAGATTGGGGAAGTTTTCCAACTGCTGAGACTGAAGAAGTCACTTAGATGAGTGACGAAACGTTTCTCCCACAAAACCTTATGTCCACATGAACAGACTCAACTTCTGGGACCTAGATATGGCTGTGAAAATCCCAGTAGATCAACAGTTTCTGAAATACACACATTAGCCCGTCTAGCACCAACAATCATGCCACATTCAAAGTCAATTAAATCACCTTTCTTCCCCATTCTGATGCTTGGTTTGAACTTCAGCAGGTCGCCTTGACCATATCTAAATGCACCGAGTTGCTGGCACGTGATTGGTTGATTAGATATTTACGTTAACAAGCTGTTAAACAGGTGTACCTAATAAAGTGGCTGGTGGGAATATGTAATATACCATATACAATGTTATAAAAAAACCTACCCTGTGGGAACATATTGTAGGTGTACAAATAGAAACCAAAGTAATTTTATTGCAATCAAAATTTGTGTTAATCATCCTGTAGTCCTCCAGTGTCTGATCACAGGATGCCTGTCGGCTGGATACTGGCTTCATAACTCAGCAGTTCCTAATAAAGTTTCCAATAAATTGACACAAGAATGTACAGGTAGTCCTCGATTTATGATGGGGATACATTCCGATAAATACTTCGTAAGCTGAATTTATCGTACACCAAGGAGTTTAATATATACTGTACATATCGTACCGTAGCCTACCTTAAACATGCTCGAAACACTTGCACTAAACTAAAGTTATTATCACTACCATGGATTTTCCCCACTACATTTCCCAACGCACATCTCTCCAGACAGATGACTAGCTGATGATTTGCACGGAACAGTGCAGGGGAGTATCGTACTGTATATCGCTTGTTCAGGGAAAAAAAAAAATTCTAAACTCTAGAGTAAGGATTCTGTTAAATGTGAATTTTTTTTGTATTTTCGGATTCCCTTTGTAAAGTCAAAATAAATTTGGACCATCAAAAACAGGAAGTAGCTGTACATACACATGGAGGAACATTGACATTGACGATGTAGGATTAATAATAATATGTATTTACGTTTGGTGTGAACATGCCAAATGGGGCGCTGTGGGGCCAATGGAAGGCAGGGAGATATAAACTGGATGGTATACTCACATCTGATACAGAGCCTGGGCCATAGCTGCACCTGTAGTCAGGTCGTCCACTGTTTTACATGGTCCTGCAGTGTTAAAGGTCTGCAGCTGAAGACATACAAAAACAATGCAATGATGACTCAAGTTATTACAGTGGGGCAAAAAAGTATTTAGTCAGCCACTGATTGTGCAAGTTCTCCTACTTAGAAAAATGAAAGAGGTCTGTAATTTTCGTCATAGGTACACTTCAACTATGAGAGACAAAATGAGAAAAAAAATCCAGGACATCACATTGTAGGATTTTTAAAGAATGTAATTGTAAATTATGGTGGAAAATAAGTATTTGGTCAATAAATTTGGTTCAACTCAATACTTTATAACATAACCTTTGCTGGCAATGACAGAGGTCAAATGTTTCCTGTAAGTCTTCACCAGGTTTGCACACACTGTAG